>JAVTVY010046346.1:0-20078 GCA_036873755.1 Hanleya hanleyi | reverse complement strand
TATAGATTATGACTATAAGTTCTATGAGCATAATGCATGAAAGTGGCTTTGAACACCGTATTAGCCAATCAGTGGCCTAGAATGGAGCCAAAGGTAACCCATCCATGTCCAGAAAACATTACCCGGATGTACAAGAACCCTGATGTAGGCGCGGACGTCAGCGAAAGCACACGGTGAATACCCCAATTCGATGGGCTGATTGTTCGATCGCTGATTGGTTCTATTTCTCGACCGCTGATTGGCTCTTTTTTCTCGACCGCTGATTGGTCCACATGGAACTGCCCATCTTTCCCAGGTTCATCTAGAATCCCCCTAGAATCTAGAATTTTTTATTGTGCTCAAGCTCTGACTATAGCGATGCCGCAACATTGTCTCATTGGACATTGGACCGTCTGACCTGGAGGTGACCCTTTGACCTTTTGACCCGCGTCCGCGCGCGCACTGCCGGGAATGACGCGCACTTCCGGAGAACGCGCGCGCGCTGCGGCCGGGGCGGGGCGGGGCGGGGCGGGAAAAGGTGCCGGAGGTTGAACACACGGATGTGTAAGGGGAAACATTAGGAACTCTTCTATGTTTGGAGGTAATTTCAGTGAAAAACCCGGAAGTGACGTCACAACCCCACGTGACCTGCGAAACAGAATGGATACGACACCCTAGTGTAACTCCCTCACCTAGGCTTCACATGGATACCTCACTAGCTTCAATAAACTTTCATACCCTTCGGCCACCGCGTATGCGCAGAATGACGCTATTTCAAATCCGCTAGTCCAGGCAGATGCCCCTTCATTAAGCTTCACTTTGATACCTCACTCGATCTCATTGCACCAGTAGTAACTCCCCTAGCTCCCAACACGGCTATTTCCATACCCTTGGGCCACCGCGCATGCGCAGAATGCCGATATTTCAACCCCACACCCAGCCCATCAGATGCCCCTTCACGAATGCTTCACATCGATAACTCACTCGACCCCACTAGACCAGTAGTCAATCTCCTAGCTCCAAAAAGGCTATTTTCATGCCCTTGGGCCTCCGCGCATGCGCAGAATGCCGATAGTTCAACCTCGCGCCCAGCCCATCAGATGACCCTTCATGAATGCTTCACTTTGATACCTCACTCGACCCCATCGGTCAACTAGGGGCTCCCATAGCTCCAAAAAGGCTATTTTCATACCCTTCGGCCGCCGCGCATGCGCAGAAGGCCGATATTTCAACCCCACACCCAGCCCATTAGATGCTCCTTCACCTAACCTTCACTTTGATACCTCACTCGACCCCATCGGACCATTTTATCTAGGGACTACTTTTTCTCCGCGGAAGCTTTTTCTCGAGACCGAATCACCGCCAAAACCACGGCCAAACCGCATCACCGCGCATGAATACATTTTTTTTTTTTTTTTTTTGCCGGAACTTTTTTTTTGCCCGAACATGCCCGAACATGCCGTCCACCTGCCACACACTAAAACCGGCCGCTCGCGGCCATCTTGTACCCACCTCCCACATCATGACACTCGCGGCCATCTTGTACCCCCCTCCCACATCTTGCACTCGCACTGTTACAATGATCACTGTCATAACATGCACATAAACAGACTCACAGTGAGTGATGAACAGCTCTCACAGATTTAACAAACTACTCGCGGCCATCTTGTACCTACCTCCCACATCATGACACTCGCGGCCATCTTGTACCCACCTCCCACATCTTACACTCACTCACACTCGCGGCCATCTTGTACCCACCTCCCACACATGATGAACAGCTCTCACAGATTTAACAAACATGGGAGACAGTAATGCACTGTTACAATGATCATTGGCGGCCATCTTGTACCCACCTCCCACATCTCACTCACACTGGCGGCCATCTTGTACCCACCTCCCACATCTTCCACTCACTGGCGGCCATCTTGTACCCACCTCCCACACATCACGCATGCGCACACCGCCCCAATACCGCCCCATTTTTTTTTCTGCGCACACTTATGACGTCACACAAGGTTCTGCGCATGCGCAGTGAGGCGCTATCTCATCAATTTACGTTATATATACTACTCCCATTCACACTCACATGTCCGCCCCCATATGAGGTGTGCAGGTAGGTACCCAGTCCCAGACCCTCTGAAAAACAAGTCCGTCGGGGAAGGGATTCACCTCCCTTGCCGCATAGAGCACACACCGGCCTGGGCAGCAGGCAGATCCGCGATATGCCTAAAGCCCGCAAACTTATATCGTTGAATCTAGCTCTAGCGCAGATTGTTAGCTAATTGGGGGTTCTGTTATCTATTCAGGCAGCAACTGTACTTGATCAACTGAAAATTCCAGGAAGTCTCACGAAGTAGGTCAGACTAGCTCTGTACATCACCAGGAAAGTGACGTGTCTGCCAGATTCATAAGCTTCAGCGAACTGCAGATAAACCGCGGATCTTCTTTGGTGACCAGCTCGGCAGAATTGGGCACACACCAGATATATCCGGACAGTTTTCAGATAGCTGTATGTGCAAAATATATTGCACTACTAGAGGGTGTATGCCGTGGAGTCATGCAATGAAAAAAGATGTATGCCGTTTAGCTCCCAACGGATTCATCGCACCTACACACACTTTGATGACGTACCCCAATACACGATATAACTTGTCTGCCCCAAGTTGATGACGTCAAGAAAAATTAAAACTGCTGAGATACTGTCTTATTGACCATCGCATATCATTGAATCAGGTAACCGGAATGGACCGTTGACCCTGTGAAGCGAAGTTTTCGATGTTGGTTGTGCGCAAGCGCAATGATATACAAAGGTCAAAGGTCAATAAGACAATATCTCAGCATTCTATACTACTATTGCAGGTCCTTTATCCCAAGTGCAGATACTTGTATTTTATTGTGGAATAGCTAAATTCTAGACAGCTGAATGATGTGATACATGCAGAGTGAGATGTATACTGCTACAAAATCGATACTGATATATCCACTCCTCCAGAATCGAGTTCGCCTGATTTTGTTTGGCTTACATGGAGTAGATATTTCAACATCTTCGCCCCCAAACTTAATTAATTTATATAATATCACGGAATATAGCCCTGATATACCATCTGGCTTTATCATCTAGATTGGTTCGCCTCAACAACAGAAATTATGGCGATTTTAGTGTCGACAATGACGGATGGCCTTCTCGAAATCCTCCCCTATCCTCAAAACTAGTACTGAATTAAACAAATCCACGGTACTGTTCATTTGTCGGTGAAACATCAATCTGTATAACTGTTCTATAATGTCAATTATTTCTGTGTTCCACATTCTCGACGGTATATTTGCGTTCCCATTCTTCAGTGTTCCAAGAACAGACTGCATGGGAATCATTCCACGATATCAAGTGCATTCCCTGTACTCGACAGATGTTTTGTGTGTGCAGTCACCTGCTCCTGCTCAACTGATATATCCCTCTCTTTTGGTTGTTTCTTTATGACGTTTGCAATGATGGTATGGCCTCGTATATATACACCGTCTGTCTAAAACATTGACTTTAACATGGATCAGTCTGCTCCCCAGGTCCGCATCTGTGTCGGATATATTGTTTTTGGCAGACACACATCGTCTCTGTTGCGTCAGAACATGATATATCCTGCAACCAGGTAACTGGTTCAAAACCACCTTCCCCTTTTTGGATACCGGTACACAATTCGGACGAAAACACATCCCGAAATTCTTTGGGACTATATTTCTGCAAATGAATAATCAGTTTAATCGTGCAGCAATTAATCTGCAGCAATTAAACTGTACTTCCCATGCTATTATCTTCAGTACCGGTATTCGTATGTGAACAGACATCTGTATAAGTTCAGGTAAATCCTGGCGGAGGCGGATCAATCGATACACTGGCTCGCGAGGGTGGGCCTGTATCTGTTTGAGTGGTAAGCGAGAACAAATATTTCCAAGAAACTGCTGAATGTCAAGAACATCTGATTGCTATAACTGCTGAATGTCAAGCACCTCTAATTTCATTTAAGCATTTTGCTATAATTTGAGTAACCCTCTCTGTGTATATTCGTCTCCTAGGCGACAGTTAACGCGAAAGTTCACGAAACTTGGTCAAGGTAGTTACGAGGTCGCTTTAGAGAAGGTATATGGGACACCTTAGGGGAGGGAGATGTGGTGATGGTGGTCGTGGTGGAATGGGTAAAACTAGAGGGCACCCTGCAGTCACATGGGATACGGACATGAAATTTAAATTTCAAAGCCAAATGAGCAAGGGCAAGGGATGAGAGGTAAGTGACATCAATTGACCTCTTGAACTTTTAACCTCATGAACCCTTGGCCTTATGAACTTTTGATCGTTTTGCCTCGTGAACTATTAACATCGATTGAGGTGGGGGGGGGGCGACGGGGATTTGATTAAATGTCACTCATGGTTATTTCACTCATATGGTGACAGCCATGTCAGAGGTGGAAGCAGCAGGAGTACTCGGAGAGAACCACCGCCCCAAAACAAGTAATTGGCAAGCTTTCACACATGCACCAGCAAGCTTTCACACATGCACCAGCGGGACTGAAACCCGTGCCGGCTCGGCGGTGTGAGGCTAGCGTTCACCAGCGAAAGGCCTTATCATCGACTGAAAAGGGTATACAGATTAACATACACGCGTTTTTGCTATGCTTTATAGGCTTATTTCCATTATCCATTGTCATTCAGCTTAAAGGATACTAGGACAGGTCCATTCATATGGTGTTCTATTTGGGCCAATTTGATCTCGCGCGTCGACTTGCAAAAGGGCGACGCGCGACGCGAAGCGTTTTGAAACCCGACGTCGCCCTCTCCGTCGCGCGTCGCGCGTCGCCTTTTGCAATGTTAAAGAGATAGGCCAAAACTGATGGTGTCTTATTTGGGCCAATTGCCCTATCTCCTAACATTGTAAAAGTCGACGCGCGACGCGCGACGGAGAGGGCGACGTCGCCTTTCAAAACGCGACGTCGCCTTTTCACATTCGCGTCGCCCTTTTAAAAGGGCGACGCGCGACGCGCGACGGACATTCGCGTCGCGCGTCGCCCTTTTAAAAAGGGCGACGCGCGACGCGCGACGGACATTCGCGTCGCGCGTCGCCCTTTTAAAAGGGCGACGGACGACGCGCGGCAAGGGCGACGTCGCCTTTCAAAACCGCGAGCGTCGCCCTTTTCCGTCGCGCGTCATAACGTCGCCACAAAGGCTGGCTTGCGGCGCATTCGCGTCGCGCGTCGCCCTTTTAAAAAGGGCGACGCGCGACGCGCGACGGACATTCGCGTCGCGCGTCGCCCTTTTAAAAGGGCGACGGACGACGGACGACGGACATTCGCGTCGCGCGTCGCCCTTTTAAAAGGGCGACGGACGACGGGCGACGGACATTCGCGTCGCGCGTCGCCCTTTTGGTTTACAAAAGTGCGCATGTCTGGGGGGAGCATCAATCAAATTATCAATTGAAGTTTGCCACTATAGGCTGTACAAACGTATTATATAAAATTCACAATCTTTGTTAACTTTCTCCTTTTATGTAAAGGTGTATCTGTGTTTGTACTTTGATGTGTTGAATTATAGTATATTTCACCGTACTGTATGGTATGCTATTGTTTAGAATTGTATTGTTTTGTAATGTATTGAGTTGTAATATGTTGAATTGTAATATATTGTATTGTAATGTATGGTATTATTTTGCATTTTATTGTATTGTGTCGTATCATATAGTCTTGTTCTGTCTCGTATTGTTTCGTTGTATTGTGATTTGGGGTGTTAATTTCGAACGAAAAAAAAATGTTCACATCTGCGATTTCCGAACCGTGTAGCTTCTGACCGGTGTTGGTAATTTGCTGAGAATTTACTGCAACAAAGCAAGAATGGCAAGATATTTAACATACATGGAGACTATGTACCACATACTTTAATTGTTTCGCTGTCAGATATGTTATATTGCTGATTAATTTTCGAACACTGGTACCTGTGTTCCACAAAATCCACACCCCTCCATCGCGAGGACAATACGCATCTATTAGCTTGTCAATGTGTTCATATTTCGTCGGGCTAATACGTAAAATAAATTCAAGTTTCCAATAATGAACCAAAAGCTTATGTAAATAACAGTTTTGCACGAGTAACAGTAACGACTGGAAAACAGAGAAAAACTAATTAACAGCTTGTGTAGCTCAAAGGAAATGTGGGATCTTACTGTTTTCCGGCCGAAAACGAAAGTTACTGTTTTTCGGCCGAAAACGAAAGTTAAATGACCCCACACCTCACCTTTACTTTGACAGCATATCATGCATATAGTCACTTGTCTGAAATGGCAGAAAACAAAGCCTTACTATTAAAAAGGGTTGTATGATTCGAGATAAAATGCAACGTGGCGCGTTTTAACAGGTCTCCAGAATGTAAGATCTCACAGTTCCATTGAACTACACAAGCGATTAATTATTTTCCCTCTGTTTTCCAGTCGTTACTGTTAATCCTGCATTATAGTTACTTACATACGCTTTTGTTCATTAATGGAAACTTGAATTTAATTGACGTATTAGTCCGGCGAAATAGTAACACATTGACAAGCGAATTTGTGGATTTTGTGGAATGCAGGTACCAGTCTTCGAAAATTGATCAGCAAAAAAAGCATTTCAGACAGCGAAACAAATATATTATTTTGTACATAGTCTCATTGCATGCAAAATATCTTGTCATTTTTGCTATCACCAACATAATTACCAACACCGGTCAGTCAGGAGCTACAAGAATCGAAAATCACAGCTGTGAACATTATAGTAATACATGCTCCCCCCAGACATGCGCACTTTTGTAAACCAAAAGGGCCCTTTTAAAAGGGCGACGCGCGACGCGAATGTCCGTCGTCCGTCGTCCGTCGCCCTTTTAAAAGGGCGACGCGCGACGCGAATGTCCGTCGCGCGTCGCGCGTCGCCCTTTTTAAAAGGGCGACGCGCGACGCGAATGTCCGTCGCGCGTCGCCCTTTAAAAGGGCGACGCGCGACGCGCGGCGGAAAAGGGCGACGTCGCGTTTTGAAAGGCGACGTCGCGCGTCGACTTTTACAATGTTAGGAGATAGGGCAATTGGCCCAAATAAGACACCATCAGTTTTGGCCTATCTCTTTAACATTGCAAAAGGCGACGCGCGACGCGCGACGGAGAGGGCGACGTCGGGTTTCAAAACGCTTCGCGTCGCCCTTTTGCAAGTCGACGCGCGAGATCAAATTGGCCCAAATAGAACACCATACATTCATGCTCTGAAGGGAGAGTCGAGTTTAAAGCTTTTCCGTGTGAGCGGAATATTAAATGACCTACACTACAGACAGGAGCTATAGTTTCTTGTTCCAGTGATTTTAAATGGATTTTGCATGGATCGTTCTTTCGAGTTCTTTGGTGCAGGTGTGTCCTTTGTTTCACAGTTTCCTCTTACGCAGATGTGCACATTGTCTGTAACGCACCTCCCTAATGAGAATTGATAAAGGGTATTTAGACCATAGGAAGAAGAGAGTAATGCGAATGGAGCGGTTAATTAGACCAATCGGAATAGGACCGCCTTGTTTGGTCACATTGTAATTAGGGATATACAGGCACATTCAATATTCAACCGTCGTCCACAAAGAAATTTCATCATCAATAATTAAAATACCTATTCCGTATGACAAAAGTGTATGAAATAAAATAATAAGACAAATGGTTTCTTACAAGAGATAAGCGGTGAACAGTTTTCAATGATTTCACAAGACATGATGATGTTCTATTCATAAAATCCTAATCAATGACAATTAATCTTTATCCAAATTAATGTCCAAGTCTTTTCCAGAGTATGTATCTCAGTCACTCTTTGACTGTGCCTGTTCATTTGAATACCTTGAGGATGTAAAACACATTTTATCCAAACGATATCTAGGCCCGGGTTAAGCGAAATTAGACACAAGTTACGAAATTTAGCGCCAAAGATCTTGAACTCTACGATCGTGTTTGCCGTCAGTGTACGATATTTATCACAGAATGGTATTATTGCTATACTTCCATTTGCAAAGGAGTTGGCAGACACCAGAAGTGGATGGGTTTTCATGAACTTCTGCGGACACTCAAATCAAATCAAATCTTTACTTAAAGTCGGTTTTTACAATGATAAAACATTAGCCGAGGGCTACTTATGCCGACTGTAAAAATGTAAACACTGGATTGAAGACTGATACCTCGAGAAAGATATCGCTTGGGCAGAATCATCTGGCGAACCATGATATTCAAACCGGTGTGAACCAACGGGAAGGGAAATCGTATACTATACACTTCATAGAATATTGATCACGGATTCTACCACACCCCATGTTTTACCAAATAACATTATTACATGTAAAGAAGGAAGCCCAGATGGGATCGAATTCCAATAGATCCTATCTCACAACCAATCGGTGTGGATTATATGACGTCATAATTTTATTCGCGTGTCCAGTCCAACTCGCCCAGAAAGGTAATAAGATTGAAATGGATATCAAAATTTATCGTCTGCCTGTATCTTCTACATCCTTTTGCCGTATATCATGGAGCCATTTAAAGTTGGAGAACAGCATTTTATCCGCGGAGATTTATTCAAAGGTTACATCATGGAGCCATTTAAAGCTCCATCCGTACATCATGGAGCAATTTAAATAGGATAGGTACACAATCCAATCATTGAATGACGGGAGAATTTCACATGTATTCTAAAATCAAGGGTAATCGTAAAAGCTTGCATCATTTTGATCGTTAATAGCGTTTTGGCACGCCCCTATAGCTGTCATACTGTGGACTCTCCATCTCTCTTGCAGGTGTTGCTTGCTTCGATTATTTGGCGGGCCAAAGCATTTTTGTCGGGTATAGGGGTGTTAATTCAGTTTTAAATACACGAGAATATCTTTCTTTTCAGGAATCATCTCCACATATTTGTGCCGTTTTCAGTATGGTAGAATAGAAATAATTCCTTGTTTACTGTGGTAAATACACCTGATCGGGCTGCAATAGGATGAGTCTTCACGTTTGATCACTCAGGCCTCCGTTTGATCACTCAGGCCTCCGGCCTTCGTGACCAAACTCAGCCCGATCTATTCTAGGTGTTTTACCACAGTGAACAAGGAATTATTTCTTAAATGACACCCTACTGCGACGGTGAAACATGAGAGCTGCTTACCTCAAGCTACCTTGAAATCATTGACAGCCTTTAAAGGGGGTTGCGGATTCTGTATTTTAAGACGGGACTACTGATGTCGGTCGTTTAATATTACCAGACGCTTACACAAATCTTACTTGTCATAAAGCGTCACCTAAACAGTCGATATATATGGGAACATATGAAAGTCTAATACAACTGACTCGACATGATGGACTGTTCGAATTAGGTGCGATTAAGCCACTCAAACGATGTTGTTCTACAATGCTACTTGCTACAAACAAACTTTCCATCACGCTGACTTGATATAATCTCATTATTTCAATACGATTAAAATAATTACTTGGGAGGTGAGTAATTTGTTTTACTGCCATACAATTAATATAAGCAAAGAGGCAATGTCTGACTATCAATTTAGAGGAGAAAAGAATGGCAGTATCTCTAATGATGGCATGTTATGAGCAACATACAAAACAGTCGGGAGAAAGAGAACGCAACATCAAGGTATTGTTTTATTTGAAGACCGAAGTAGTATAGAAAGAGCATCTGGCCTCCATTTGACCTCAAAAATTTGCATATTGAGGTCACGCGGAGGTCACAGAGGTCAATGCCACTATAGTTCCGACACTTCCAGTCACGTGACCGGAAATGACCTCGGGGATGTATTCCTCCGCGGTGATGCGGTCAGTGGTGATGCGGTCGCGGGGAGAAGCCTCCGTAGACAGAAAGTAGTCCCGAGACCAGGTCTAGAGGGGCTAATATCGGTCCCCAGCCGATCGTTGCCTGCCGAAAGAGGCAGGGTGGTTTATTGAGTGTAAGTAAATTAGGATTGGGGTTGAACATATCAAAAGCGGAACACGGACTTTACACCTAAACCATGGGGAATTATCCGGGAAAGTGGGTATGGTGGCATCTGCAGGGTTGCATGTAAACTGCATATAAGAAGCGGAACACGGAATATACACCTAAAATAGAGAAAACACCTATCAACCAGGTCCAGCGGGGCTAATATGGGTCCTCGGTGGATCGGGGCCTGCCTAGAGAGGCATGTGGGTTAGTGGGTGTATGTAAATTTAGGATTGGGTTTGAACATATAAAAAGCGGAACACCGACTTTACACCTAAACCATGGGGAATCATCCAGAGAATTGGGTATGGTGGCATCTGCAGGGTTGCATGTACAATTAGGATTTGTCCCGAAAATACAAAAAGCGGAACACGGACTTTACGCCTAAACGATGGAGAATCATGGATGTTTTGGGGTCCACTATTGGTACGAATGAGGCATGGGAGGTGTCATGATGTAGCATTCGTGGGGGTTCATCCGACTAAACTAGTGTCGTCCGTTTTCAACATTCTGCGCATGCGCAGACAGGGAATTGTGGGAAAAGGGCATTGGAAGGGCCGTTGTGGTGTCAAGGTGGGCCACTGTTGGTCCGAATGGGTCGTGAGAGGTATCAATGTGACGCTCTCGTGGGGGGACGTCCAAAAGGATGAGTGTGGGATGGAAATGGCGTCTATCTGCGCATGCACAGTAGAAAAAGTGTATTGGAATGGACGTGTTGAGGTCCAGGTGGACCCATAGTGGTCTGATTGGGTCGTATGAGTTGTCATCCTGAAGCATTCGTGAGGGTCCATTCGACTGAACTAGTGTGTCGTCCGCTTCCAACATTCTGCGCATGCGCAGACAGAAAATTGTTGGAAAGGGTCATTGGAAGGGACGTGTTGAGGTCGCAATCGACGCCGTGGGAGGCCTTATTTTGAAGTTCTCTTGGGGTAGCATCGGATTGGACCGGTGTGTCTAGTCCGGTTTCATCATTCTGTACATGCGCAGTCTGGCCGTAGTATAGAAAGCAGGCATTTCAGGGGTTCGTTTGGGGTAGAGATGGACCATTTTTTGGTCCGAACAGATCGTGTGAAGTGTCAAAGTGAAGCCCTCGGGGTGTAGACTACGACTTGAGGGATGTCCACGTCATTTGTGACGTCATCGGCGACATCATCAGTAGGAGTAGTATCCAAAGTGGGCATTTTGGGGGTGTGAAGGAAGGTTTTTGGTGTAGAGTTGGACCATCCGTGGTCCAAATGAACCGTGTGGGGTGTCATCTTTTAGCTCTCTGCTTGTAGGCGACGAATGGTATGGTGTTTGTTGGAAGTCGAATCGTGCTACGCATGCGCAGTTGGGCAGTAGTAAAGAAAGATGTCATTTTGGGCGTGCGTGTGAGTGTGTTTGACTGATTGAGGGACCACTATTGGTCCGATTGGGTCCTGGCAGGTGTCATAGTGAAGCACTCGTACAGTAGACTGCGACTGGATGGGTGTGTCGTGGAAGTAAGGCTATGGCCCGCATACGCAGACAGAAAATGGTGGGAAAATGGCATTGGGAGGGACGTTATGGGTTCGAGATGGACCAATATTGGTCTGAATGGGTCGGGGAAGCTATCAGTTTGAAGCACTCGTAGCTCCGACTGTAGGGGTTGGGTGGTGGAAATGACGTCATTCTGCACATGCGCAGTCGTGGATAGTAGAAAAAGAACAGTTTCGAAAATGAGCAAGGGCACTATATCACATCTGGGGTATATATTTCATCCAAGTATAGCGGATAGCGGTTGTTGTGAATAGCAACAAGTTCATCAATGTTCATATAGTTTATTATCCCCAATGTTACATGATATCCAGGCTGGGGGAGCCGCCCTGGATATATTTATTATGTTCACAGAAAAACGAATTGAAATAATAAACATGTTTTGTTATTTAACGCACCGTAATATTAGGTACAAGTGTTTACAGAGCTGAAGTCAACGATCAGCATGTAGATATATACGGCATGTTATGGATTTCATCAGTGCATGGGTGACGACATTCAGCCGAGGGATGGTCGATCAGTTTAGCCACGAAGAACGTGATACTGGTGATCGTCTCCACCATCCATTGGGTGTTGGTGCGTTGCGCCCATTCCAAGGGATCCACGGTGTCCAGTTCTGCCAGCATCGACTCAAGTGACGCACGATTGGTGATGGTGAATGGATGGTCGTACAATTGGTTGTTGGCACTGGAATAGAAATAACACAGTTGATCCGTCATCTTATGGCGTATTATGTACCCGAAAGCGACATTTAATTTGCAGGCCGTATGTTGGTCATTGAAGATGGTTTTCTCGTAGTTGCGTAGACGGGCGAGGTCGGTCAGTCGGAAATTTTAGATATCTGGAATAGGGCGATGACGGTGGAAACAGTGCCGGATCATGGGCCAATGGCGCCGATAGATGTCACTCACTGGATGGGCAAAATAGATATACAAATACAAATCCAGACAGAGGTTTGAATGGAGAAAGTTCAGACTGAGAATTGGTCGCCCGGAGATGGCGCTCCTTACAGTATGGTATTCTGTCCGAATAAGTGGTTAGAAGTATGAAAAACCCGTTGTAGGTGAAGCAAAATGGTTATCCATTTGCAGTTGCATTCGGAAGTTAAAGACAATTCGTTATAAAATAACTCCTTAGAAATACAACACAAGGCACGGTCTTTCCTTTTCAAATGTATTTTTCGTTGTAAATTAACTTCATGTCGTATTACATATGCGATGTTGATATAATGATAATTGAACACATTCCGTTTAATTGACAGATATACATAAAGCATCAAGTTCTTGCAGAGGGATCAACAGGGTTCGCAGCTGCTTTCATCATCAAGAACGACGTTCATTTAATTGCAATCGCAAGGTGACTCGTTTGGTACAGTCGAAAATGAACTCCTGAAAGCTTTAATTAGTGTGTCGGGTTACATACAGGTCTTCACGCCTTGTCAATGGAGAACCACTTAATACTTGTTTAAAACTGATATTTCGTTATACAATTAGACGGATGAAATCAACTACTACTTACATTTCACCAATATCGAGAGCGTTTAAGCTGACGAGTAATGGCAAATAGCATACACGAAGTGGGGATAATGTTTTTTGTTATATCTTCAAAACAATTATAATCTGGAAATTTCACAAATAAACACGTATATATATTCCCTCAATCAAAATTGAATACCTGTACCAGAAACTTCAGCGTAGTATCAGTAGTAGCGTCTACTGAAATTGGCAATCCTTTCACCCGGATGTAACTATGACGTCACTTCCGGTTGGGTTGAATGAGGCGTGACCTTTGTACATGTCTAGACTTGTTTGTGTGTGTTGATGTACTGGGGGTTTTCCCCACAATGGCGGCTAATGGCGGCCAATGGCGGCTAGTCCGCCATGTTGGAAAATGGCGGCTAATGGCGGCCAATGTCCACCTAGTCCGCCATGTTGGAAAATGGCGTCTAATAAAATGGCGGCTAATGGCGGCTAATGGCTGCCAAAATGGTGGCTAATGGCGGCTAATGGCGGCTAATGGTGGAAAGACGTGACTGTCTATGGGAAAATGGGGCAAGATGGCGGCTAATGGCGGCTAATGGCGGCTAATGGCAGGGAAAAATGGTGGATAATGGTGGATAATGGTGGCTAATGGTGGCTAATGGCGTCGAAAATGGCGGCTAGACCGCCATTGTTGTAGAAAAACGTATAAAAGGGGGTGATTTTTAGTGGTTGGGTGTATTCATTGCACTACCCCACAGAGCTGTCTGACCTACCTGACCAGCCTGCCTGCCTGCCTGCCTGCCCGCCTGCCTGACCTCTAGCCAGCCTGCCTGCCTGCCTGCCTGCCTGTATGAGACGTGGAGAAGCTTTTCATTTTACCAGTGCATCTTCACCAGCCTATTACACCGTAGCAGCTGAGCCCACAGTCATGGAGTCATCCCAGCGAGTTAAGCTTCAACAGTACCGTCTTCGCCTCATTGATGAGATGCAGCATGTGGCCGAACTATGTGATTTGCTTATGGAGGAAAACATACTCCTGAAACAGGGTGTCGAAGATATCATGGCGGAGAAAACCACTTCACGACAAAACAGAGCCCTCATCGACGATCTACTGCGTCGCGGCCCCTATGCATTTCTAGCCTTCGTGGAGGCGCTGAAGAACTAGCAGATCTACTTCAAGCCCAGGGTTCACAAGATGATGATATCTTAGTCATGGACACCACCGAAGAGCGTACAGCTACCAAACGTACGCTCCCAGAGTTTGGTGTACCTGCCAAACGCGGTGCACGACCCAAACGGCCCCAACTAACACCTTTAGAAATACCTGAGCAAGTGCTTCAGCCAGTGCCCCAGCAAGTGCCTGAGCCAGTGACAGAAGAAGAGGTGCGACTTCCTATGTCTGTGCAATGACATTATCCAGCAGGCCTACCAGGCAGCCCACACGAACACTTGGGAGCTCTCACCCTATTTAACTGTGAGTGTCAAAGACGAGAAAGTGCATTTTAACGCACCGGCCTGGGACGACAAACCAGCTAAGCATATCGCCTTGACGTTGGAGACCTGGCTAAAACTAGAGGCCATTGATTACGCCATCGACGCGGTCATTGACCAGCAGGGGAGTGACGAAGCGAAATTTTATGTGGGTGACGACATCTTTGTCAGCTGTGCTAGATTCAGCGACATGCTCCTGGTGCATATACGGAAATGGAAAATGAGGTCAGATACGCAAGAGCGTGTTCCTTGTCCTCAGGGCGTCACCTTGAAAATAACGGCGTGGCGGAAGTTGCAGAGTCTCACAGCTATAATTCGTCAAGCCCTGGCTTACCAGGTGTCTCACTATATTTATAAGAAGTACATCGACACATTCCTGGATCATGTCAGACCTCGCATTCGACACTTGTGTATCCAGCAATGTGCAGGCTGTGTGAACAAGGACGGGGTCTTCAACACGCATACGTGTGTGGACAATAGTATACCATCATACGCGCTCATCACTGAGGCACTACAGGACGTGACCGAGGAGCAAATTGCCCTGGCATTGGGAGCTGCCTGTCCACCCAGAATCCCACGTGAAGAGATTGCTACCTACATCTACGTGCACCAGGGGCGGAAAGACGATGATGAGTTCAAACAAGTCTTGTTGCATAACTATTGAACATTTCAAGTCTTGTGTTGCAATGAAAACATTCAGACATTACCGTATTCCTACATTCTACGTTCATTGAAGCGCCTTGATAGCGTATAATTGTATTAAAAAAATTCAATACCCAGAGTTTTACTGTGGTGAAGACGTTCATTCTACTGTGTTAGCCTTGTTGTATAAATATTGAACATTTCAAGTCTTGTTGCATTGAAAACATTTTTTACTGTGGTGAAGACGTTCATTCTACTGTGTTAGTCTTGTTGTATAAATATTGAACATTTCAAGTCTTGTTGCATTGAAAACATTCAGACATTTACCGTATTCCTACATTCTATGTTCATTCTATGTTCATTCTATGTGCATTGAAGCGCCTTGATAGCGTATAATTGTATTAAAAATTCAATACCCAGAGTCTACTGTGGTGAACACGTTCATTCTATTATGTTAATAAAAATAGTAGAAAATTCAAAATGGGTGTTAGTGTTCATTGAGTGTGGTGATGGGAGCTGGTGTTTTTTGTGCTTTGAGTTAGAAGTTTCCTCTTTCGGAAAGATTGGGTGGCCCTGAAAAGGGCCTTTGGAAAGTGTTATGACACTTTTTTTACGAGCGGAAAATTTGCTTCACTCCGGACACCCACGTCCTACACACGGGACACTTGATCTTTAAATGGAGTTCGTCCGTTTCAGTGCAGAGGCACGTCCCCCCTACACATGTTAGTGATACCCAGCATTCCCGACATAGGCATAGATGTCCACACGGAAATAGGGCGTACCTGGTTTCCTCGTTGGTACACACGCTACAGTTTGATTTACTTTCTTCCTTATGCAGTTGTTGTAGTAGTTTACACTTTACATTTTCCATTTGATCCATGTCTTCCCTCATTTCATTAATCTGTTCGTTCAGGCGGGCCACCTCGGCCCAAGAGGATGATAGTGTTGTCATTCCTGTTGTTGTTGTAGTTGGCGGTGTGGTAGCTGGCGTTCCTGTTTCCGTAGTCGGTGTTGTGGTAGTTGGCGTTTGGGTAGCCGCTGTATTTGCTGGGGGTCTGTTTAACCACTCTAGATCGGGGAGTTCTTCATCGTCCGTAGTGACATCCTCATTGTCCAAAGTGTCCCTGACCTCATGGTCTTGTTGTTCACTCTGCCGTCTCAACGTATCGGCAATAGTATGCACCCGCTGTAAGCTTGTAATTATTGTCACATGATCGCCATCTTCTTCACTGGTAATCACCTCCCTACGTTCCCTAGGATCTTGTGCGTTGAATAACCTCCGTCTGGTAGTCATCATGTAATTGTGAATGATTGGCTAGATACTGCATGCTTTTTATAGTCTAGGCGGCCATTGGCCGCCATTGTTACGCGCGGACGTCAGCGAAATCTCTCCCTCAAAACTTGGTGCTGGCCTAGGCTGGCAAAAATTTTGTGTTTCTTTTCCAACTTTAAACCGGTGTGATTTTGCAATAAATGCCAGTGGACGTATAAAATTTATTTCAACTTGAATTGGGGCAACTCATCGTGTAGCATTGAAAAATTCAGAAGGCTAGCGGCAGGGTAACTCACTATTTTTAATGATTTTATCGATTTTTAGACCCGTAAGGTTATGGATAGGGTGGTATGGAAAACCCGGTACACTTGAAATAAATCGGTTTTCCTCGGTAAAAATACGTATTACACCGGCTACGGTAACACAGCCATTGACATGCATAGCTGTACTCACATTTGCCTGCAGACTGTATAGTGTTGTGTTACCGTAGCCGGTGTGATACGATAAAAATTCCTACTTTTCTTTCGATAAACCGGCTACAATTTTCAGGGTGACATTATAAGCCTGTGAGGAACATACCTGACGTATTTTTACCGAGGAAAACCGATTTATTTCAAGTGTACCGGGTTTGCCATACCACCCTATCCATAACCTTACGGGTCTAAAAATCGATAAAATCATTAAAAATAGTGAGTTACCCTGCCGCTAGCCTTCTGAATTTTTCAATGCTACACGATGAGTTGCCCCAATTCAAGTTGAAATAAATTTTATACGTCCACTGGCATTTATTGCAAAATCACACCGGTTTAAAATTGGAAAAGAAACACAAATTTTTTGCCAGCCTAGGCCAGCACCAGGTTTTGAGGGAGAGATTTCGCTGACGTCCGCGCGTAACAATGGCGGCCAATGGCGGCTAATGGTGGCCAATGGCCGCCTAGACTATAAATAACGCGCAGTATCTCGCCTTTCATTCACAATTAGATCATGGCTATGGCTGAAATCATGGATATTGACAACCTATTAGACGAGTTAATCATAGATAATGAACACCAACCGGTAGAGCACATCGATATGGTACACGATGAACATTGGCTGGGTGATATTATACAAGACCTATTTAAAGATGAAGAACACCAACCGGTACAGGGCGGCGAACACGACCCAGGAGCACAAGTGGTAGCGGATGTCACTGCACTCCAACGCAACCGTTTTGACCGAGTGCTACAAGATGTCTACAAACAACATGAAGAACAAGCCCAAGTTCAACATGTCCAACAAGACCAAGAAAGAGAAGGGGGAAAAAAAAAGAACACGAACAGATGGCTATTTTTCAGCCGCCATTACTGGAAGAACACCAAGCAACAGAAAGAGAAAAAAAGAACAAGAAGAGATGGCAAGGTTACAGCAGCAAGAGATGGAGTTCTACACTACGGCAATAAGAAGAAGACTGGCGCCAAACACAAGATGGAAAGCAGCACAGTATTTACGCTGCGTCGAATGCGCTAGTCAATTTGCCAAATATGCCATATTTCCATGTGGCCATCAAGCCTTGTGTATGTGCTGTATTCACCGACATGCCCGAATACCAGAGCCTACGGGCGCTGACAACCCCATAGTGTGTAAACTCATAGCGCTGAAATGTCCCGTGTGTACTCAGAGATGGCAAGCCGACCTGTTCCCAACGATGTAACCCCTTACATCTTCCAGAGGCCCTTTTCAGGGCCACCCAATCTTTTCGAAAGAGGAAGTTTTCTAATTCAAAAGCACAAAATAACACCAACTCCTGCACATGCACACACATACCTAGGTAACAATAGGTAAATAACACATCAATTCCCATGTTAAAATGCATTCCTATCTCTATATAACATTAGGGTTGGCCCTGAAACATTTTTTTTCGTTGTGGATCTCAGCCAGCGCGCGGACGTCGGCGAAGAGACCCATCAGCGACGCACACAACCCTTCCTGGGTTAATTTACAATCCGCTGATTTTGTACAAAATTCGCTATAGCAAATTCCTAGGTTAAATCCATTCCTATCTCTAGTTCATCTACGCGTCGCTGATTGGTCTAATTTAGGCGCGAGTCATGGCTGCTGGGTCCCCGCAGAATCCTCACTTTTTGCGCAAAATTCAGTCAATTCTCCAGGTTAAATGATTGCATATATCTATAACATTAGAATTGATGTACGCGTCGCTGATTGGTGCCTACGCCGAGGTCCGCGCGCCCAACCCTTCCTGGGTTAATTTACAATCCGCTGATTTTGCACAAAATTGCCTATAGCAAATTCTCCATGTTAAATGCATTCCTATGTTTATAACATTAGGGTTGGCCCTGAAACATTTTTTCGTATCTCTAATAACATTAGAGTTGAACTACGCGTCGCTGATTGGTCCAATTTTAGGCGCCACTGATGCCTGCTGGGTCCCCGCAGAATCCTTACTTTTTGCACAAAATTACTATGGCCAATTCCCATGTTAAAATCCATTCCTATGCCTATAACATTAGGGTTGGCCCTGAAACATTTTCTCTAGCCGAATGCATGTACAGCTATGTATTGGAGCGAGTGATGCATTCTGGGTCACGTCAGAATCCCCTCATTTTACACAAAATCGCTATAGCAAATTCCTATGTTAAATCCATTCCTATCTCTATAACATTAGAGTTCATCTACGCGTCGCTGATTGGTCTAATTTAGGCGCGAGTCATGCCTGCTGGGTCCCCGCAGAATCCTCACTTTTTGCACGAAATTGGCTATAATCAATTCTCCAGGTTAAATGATTGCATATATCTATAACATTAGAATGGATGTACGCGTCGCTGATTGGTGCCTGCGCCGAGGTCCGCGTGCCCAACCCCTCCTGGGTTAATTTACAATCCGCTGATTTTGTACAAAATTGCCTATGGCCAATTCCTAGGTTAAAGCCATTCCTATCTCTATACATTACAGCCCGAATGATCACGGACTTTCACGAAGGTAGGGATGGAATAAAAACTATAACGTATACGGGTACGGATAGAGAGAGAGGGACACGAAAAAAAACCTATAACGTGTACGGCTACGGACTAGGGGTTTTAATACACACTACCGAGTGATCACGGACTTTCACGAAGGGGAGAAAAAAACGTGGACCCCTTCGATATATACAGGCCTGCCTCGTCGGTGTTTTGTCATTCACCACCATGGCAGCGCACGGAGCACTTGGGGAGCAAGCCTTCTTCCAACTCACGCCTGACGTCATCCTGATCGTCTATGACCATCAACTGCAGCTCATCGAAGAACATCCCCGAGAGGTGGAGCTATGTTTAACCCTAGCAGGATGGGCTCTATTGACACGGTTGTTACAGGGAAAAGAGCCCGAAGTCGATTTCATGCACGTGGGAGTCGGTGTCTACCTACGAAGTGGTAGAGATGATTCTTTTTTTCCCCGGTTAGAGGAGTGTGGTGGTGCCTCTATCATACTCCGTCCGGCATTATGGCAGGCGCTGAAAGCTATTATCACCGACGTCCACGACTTACTGCACCCCGAGGCGAACTCTGTAGCCACCCGTACTCTTACACCGGACTGCACCCTATTGTTGTATCCCAAACGAGTGGAGCTCATCGATGACGACAGTAGGTGTTGGTGTACGTCTGAACCAGCGCGTGTCTCTTTGTCACCTGAAGGCTGGACTACCTTGAAACGGGTGT
>JAVTVY010046345.1:0-205673 GCA_036873755.1 Hanleya hanleyi | reverse complement strand
AGCAGGATTGGCTTTGATTGTGACGTTGCAAAGTGACGCTCTCAACAAAGACATCTTCATTCTGACGGACTTCATTGTGACGTTACTTGGTTAGGCTCAACCCTTCCTTTCATTCTGCCGGTTCAAAGTGCCGGCGGGCAGAAAGAGAGAGAGTCTTTCATTTTCCATTGTGCCGTTCCATTCTGCCGTAGAGGGAAGAAGTCATTGTGTTATATTGTGATGCTGGTAAGCAGGATTTGACTTTGATTGTGACGTTGCAAAGTGACGCTCTCAAGAAAGACATGTTCATTCTGATGCGCTTCATTGTCACGTTACAGGGTTAGGCTCACCCTTCTTTCCATTCTGCCGGTTCAAAGTGCCGGCAGAAGAAAACTCTCTGATTTTTCATTGTGCCGCTGCATTCTGCCGTACCGAGAAAAGGTCATGTTCCTGATGACAAATTGAAAAGTCAACTTCATTTCCTTCCATTAAGAAGGTGCAAAGAGCGTTGACAAAGACAGAGCTGTACTCTGCTGTACAAAGAAACTACTTTGAACCACATTGTGTTTCATTAATATGGCACTTGTACGGCTGAAAATAAGAGAATGGTGCAGGTTTTCCACCCTCTTATAGTCTCTCTCGTGCTTCCTTACATGAAGTATCCACCGATATCACACAAATTTATGCGTCCGCTCGAACACAACACAGCACACTCCCTCGATTACAGTCCACGTGTGACGGGTACAGGCGATGAATGATGCACAGTTTCGTCACATTATTGACCTGAGCGGATACCGACAGGAAGAAAGTTCCGTTATAAACTGCGACAGAGAATGTTCCCCGGCTCAGAACAACACATTGATCAGTGAAATCGTCCTCCGTATGCCTACCCTATGGCAAGCCGTTTTGGTATTTATTCCTTTATTTTTGATATCAAAAATTCATACACTCAAAATAAAATTCCGTTTACTCGAACGGAAAAAATCCGTCCCCAGGGAATCAAGGAAATATTCCGTTATTGTAACGGATTCCTATTTTTTTACGGATTCAACGGATTTTATTATCCGTTAAATTTAACGGAAAAGTCCGTCCCCAGGGAATCGAGGGAATATTCCGTTAATGTAACGGATTCTTATTTTTTAACGGGTTCAACGTTGGGCCCTTGCTGGTAACCGGAAATTGGGTTTATATTGAGTGGACTTTTTCACGTAACTCTAACGTCCGAGTTAAGAGAAAAATCCTCTCAGTATATAGATCATCGGGATCGTTCGTAATATCCAATGTTTAATGATTTTAACTCGAACCGCATTGATATTGACTGCGCTGATTAACTCTCATGTGGTTTTTAATTCAGTGCTTTCTCTTTGTCGAGGAATAAATTAAAAAAATTAAAATTCTATCGATCGGACAGAGTCAGACATGTTTGGCATATAATTCCGATATTGCTCATTAATCACAAACGTAATTATACATGCAGATAAATTTTAAAATTACAATTTCCTGCTCATAAAAGTAAAACAAATGAGTAGGTTCATTCAAGTTAGATAACTCTTGGTGCGGTGCTGCCCACGACGGCCCGGTGTGGTTAGGTTATCTGGAGATACCCACGTCGGCCCGATGCGGCCAATACATCCCTTGGGCTTTCCCTCGTTGGCTCCACATGACTCGCCAAACATTGGCCCATCGCCGGAAAGCCGGCGTCGGCCCACATTTGCCCTCACTCTCCCCGACGTGGGCCCCACATGGACAATAACACACAATGCCAACGCCGAGATGGCCCTCACTTGGCCTCCATCTCTCGTATCATTCATACCCGCTGGGACAATGCTGGTTTGCCGACGTCGAGCCAATGTCTTAATTGCCGATGTTGGGCCTTCGTCGGGCTAACGTGGCAGATGAAGCCTGTGCAAATGTGGGTTCCTCCATATTTCACCCGCATGGGGCCGACGTGGGTTTGGCTATTCCTACACAGCCCAATTCAGAATGTGGGCTTCCCAGTACTCAACCCACTTGGGGCCAGTGTAGGGTTGCCCATGCCCCCACAGCCCGCGACATGCCCACGTTTGCCCAGGTGGGACCAATGATTACTTGCTGACTGGGATATTCCGTTGATGTAACGGATGAGTCCGTCAGTGCAATACAACAACGGAAGATTCCCTTACTATAACGTACTATTTCCGTTTATACAACGGATTAATCCGTTAAAACTACCTAACGGATAGTAATACGTTAAATTTTAACGGATTATTATTTTGAGTGTATTTTGATATCAAAAATAAATGTGCGCCGTTTTGGTATTTAATCGGATAATTGTTGATATCAAAAACACTATTTTTGATATCAACAATTCTATTTTTGATATCAAAAATTCTTATTTTGATATCAAAAATAGAATTGTTGATATCAAAAATACTATTTTTGATATCAAAAATAAACCGTTTATTTTTGATATCAAAAATTCTTTTTTTGATATCAAAAATAAAAGTTTATTTTTGATATCAAAAATACTATTTTGGATATCAAAAATTCTTTTTTTGATGTCAAAAATAAATGAATAAATACCAAAACGGCTTGCCATATGGCAAGCCGTTTTGGTATTTATTCCTTTATTCTTGATATCAAAAAAAGAATTTTTGATATCAAAAATAAATGTGTGCCGTTTTGGTATTATAACCGGATAATTGTTGATTCTCTCGCCTGTACAGCTGACAATGCATTTTGTACAACATTTCTAACAACAGCGTTAGCCTGAGTTGGGTTACCCGAATCAGCCATTCTCCATTTTTTTTTGGCGCCAAACGACGGGTGTCGGGACTGAGGAGTGAAATTGTATCAATCAATAAACAAGGGGAAAATTTCGATTGAATGATAGCTCTTGAATATATGAACAACCAACGACAGAATTTGTGTAATTTGCATTATGATTTTTATGAGTTATTTTGTATGGTAGCACTTTTTGAGATGAAGCCAAAGATGGGAGATAAATCTTGGTAAGGGAGAGCGCATTATTTCCATTTTGGCAGGCCCGTAGCCAAGGGGGGGTTTCTGGGTTCGGGCGAACCCCCCCCCTTTGGAAATATTATATACTTTTCTCATATAAATGCCCTTTTCAAACACTGAAGCGAACCCCCTATTTACCCCTTTTCCCATACAGCGAACCCCATGATGTACCCTTTTGGAGTGAAGGCGAACCACCCCTCAGTAAATCCTGGCGACGGCCCTGCTTGGTGTAGGTGGTCCTCTATTTTTGATATCAAAACTAAACGGTTTATTTTTGATATCAAAAATACTATTTTGGATATCAAAAATTCTTTTTTTGATATCAAAAATAAACGGTTCATTTTTGATATCAAAAATTCTTTTTTTGATATAAAAAATAAACTTTTATTTTTGATATCCAAAATAGTATTTTTGATATCAAAAATACTATTTTTGATATCAAAAAAAGAATTTTTGATATGAAAAATAAATGAATAAATACCAAAACGGCTTGCCATACTACCCGGGGCGCGGTAAAACAGCAAGAAAATTCATCGCCCAGTCCGCAGTCGGCTGATCAGTCGGCTCTGAATGGAATATTCCCGGCAAAGCCAACTCAACTCGAGCAATTTCTCCTCTTCTGCATGGTTTCATATCTCATTCTTCCTTCGCCGAATTTCTTGTGTGTTTCAGTTTTCCTGACCTAAATAATTATCCCTGACTGAGAAGTTTTCCCTCCAATGGCTCCATACACAATGTGCAACAAACTGTCAAACTGAAAACTGTTTGAACCGCGCTAGGCCGACCGAGTGAGGTGCGCGTGCACTGAGACGTTGCTAGGAGAAGAACTTTGTTGACTGTATTTATACGCGCAGTGTTCTGTACTGTTACAAGAATTAAACAGAAGAATTCGTTCGTTTCACATTCAATTTCTTCTCTTCTTGGATTAGTTTTGCTTGATTAATTTAATTATAAAGATTGACTGTGATTTGTTTTACGTTCATTGGGGTATGAACTTAAAAACCGCTATGCAAACTTTGTATGATCCGCTACGCGGAATCATACAGTTTGCACAGCGGTTATTAAGTTCACACCCCAATGAACGTAAAAAAATCACAGTCAATCCTTAATTGCTTCAAGTCAAGTGCCCGTTATTTTGCTAGTTTTCATTAGCATGACAGATATCTTGCGCGATGGTATCATTTGGTCTTTACAAAAGCATTCATCTTCAGCACATTGGCTAATTTAGTCCATGAGATAGCCCTCGAAAAGTGCTCTAGATTTCGATGATTTTGCACCCCCCTGGGGAGTACATTTTCTATATGTCATTTTAAAGAGGAAGGTCTGCAGAATACCATGAGGTATGTTGCCACCCTGGAAAAGTGTTTTGTCATGGTCTAAAGCCCACTGAATGAGGTAGGCTACCCTTAATTGCGACATGTGCATTATTGTTGAACACATACGTTACATGCATCTGTGAAGGTCCATAATGAAAGACAATGAATATATGAACTATTTGTCATAATTATCATCCCAAGCCCAGTGCAAATCGAAAAAGGTTAACGACGAGATATGAGGTCAAGTTTTGTATTACTTCGAGTAAATGTACCAGTTATTATCCGTCTTACGGCATTAGATCCGAGATTTCATTTTTCCGCGGAATCGCGCGGATCTGAGTTTGTTGCGGCGAGATGGAGATAAATCGGTAGAACCTCACATGACTGATACCTTTTCCTTGATACCTTTTTGATTTCAAAAATAAATGAATAAATACCAAAACGGCTTGCCATATGGCAAGCCGTTTTGGTATTTATTCCTTTATTCTTGATATCAAAAAAAGAATTTTTGATATCAAAAATAAATGTGTGCCGTTTTGGTATTTAATCGGATAATTGTTGATTCTCTCGGCTGTACAGCTGACAATGCATTTTGTACAACATTTCTAACAACAGCGTTAGCCTGAGTTGAGTTACCCGAATCAACCATTCTCCATTTTTTTTGGCGCCAAACGACGGGTGTCGGGACTGAGGAGTGAAATTGTATCAATCAATAAACAAGGGGAAAATTTCGATTGAATGATAGCTCTTGAATATATGAACAACCAACGACAGAATTTGTGTAATTTGCATTATGATTTTTATGAGTTATTTTGTATGGTAGCACTTTTTGAGATGAAGCCAAAGATGGGAGATAAATCTTGGTAAGGGAGAGCGCATTATTTCCATTTTGGCAGGCCCGTAGCCAAGGGGGGGTTTCTGGGTTCGGGCGATCCCCCCCTTTGGAAATATTATATACTTTTCTCATATAAATGCCCTTTTTAAACACTGAAGCGAACCCCCTATTTACCCCTTTTCCCATACAGCGAACCCCATGATGTGCCCTTTTGGAGTGAAGGCGAACCACCCCTCGGTAAATCCTGGCTACGGCCCTGTTTGGTGTAAGTGGTCCTCTATTTTTGATATCAAAAATACTATTTTGGATATCAAAAATTCTTTTTTTGATATCAAAAATAAACGGTTTATTTTGGATATCAAAATAGTATTTTTGATATCAAAAATAAACTTTTATTTTTGATATCAAAAAAAGAATTTTTGATATCCAAAATAGTATTTTTGATATCAAAAAAAGAATTTTCGATATCAAAAAAAGAATTTTTGATATCAAAAATAAATGAATAAATACCAAAACGGCTTGCCATACTACCCGGGGCGCGATAAAACAGCAAGAAAATTCATCGCCCAGTCCGCAGTCGGCTGATCAGTCGGCTGATCAGTCGGCTCTGAATGGAATATTCCCGGCAAGGCCAACTCAACTCGAGCAATTTCTCCTCTTCTGCATGGTTTCATATCTCATTCTTCCTTCGCCGAATTTCTTGTGTGTTTCAGTTTTCCTGACCTAAATAATTATCCCTGACTGAGAAGTTTTCCCTCCAATGGCTCCATATACAATGTGCAACAAACTGTCAAACTGAAAACTGTTTGAACCGCGCTAGGCCGACCGAGTGAGGTGCGCGTGCACTGAAACGTTGCTAGGAGTTACGAACTTTGTTGACTGTATTTATACGCGCAGTGTTCTGTACTGTTACAAGAATTAAACAGAAGAATTCGTTCGTTTCACATTCAATTTCTTCTCTTCTTGGATTAGTTTTGCTTGATTAATTTAATTATAAGGATTGACTGTGATTTGTTTTACGTTCATTGGGGTGTGAACTTAAAAACCGCTGTGCAAACTTTGTATGATCCGCTACGCGGAATCATACAGTTTGCACAGCGGTTTTTAAGTTCATACCCCAATGAACGTAAAAAAAATCACAGTCAATCCTTAATTGCTTCAAGTCAAGTGCCCGTTATTTTGCTAGTTTTCATTAGCATGACAGATATCTTGCGCGATGGTATCATTTGGTCTTTACAAAAGCATTCATCTTCAGCACATTGGCTAATTTAGTCCATGAGATAGCCCTCGAAAAGTGCTCTAGATTTCGATGATTTTGCACCCCCCTGGGGAGTACATTTTCTATATGTCATTTTAAAGAGGAAGGTCTGCAGAATACCATGAGGTATGTTGCCACCCTGGAAAAGTGATTTGTCATGGTCTAAAGCCCACTGAATGAGGTAGGCTACCCTTAATTGCGACATGTGCATTATTGTTGAACACATACGTTACATGCATCTGTGAAGGTCCATAATGAAAGACAATGAATATATGAACTATTTGTCATAATTATCATCCCAAGCCCAGTGCAAATCGAAAAAGGTTAACGACGAGATATGAGGTCAAGTTTTGTATTACTTCGAGTAAATATACCAGTTATTATCCGTCTTACGGCATTAGATCCGAGATTTCATTTTTCCGCGGAATCGCGCGGATCTGAGTTTGTTGCGGCGAGATGGAGATAAATCGGTAGAACCTCACATGACTGATACCGTTTCCTTGATTTCCGATATGACATGATGTTGGATGGTAAGTGTCAAGTTTAACTGATATTTGTAGTAAGATATCAGCAGTCACACCATCAGCAAACAAAGAAGTGGCAGGAACGACAGAATAAGTAATCCAAACTAATCATGAATGGTTCGATTTCCGACGATATCAAGTTGTATACGAGCAATCACGAATTACTTGTGCGAGCTCATAAACTAGTAGGCCTACACAATGTGTTGACACATATCACAGGTATATTATGCTCTAGAAATAAATGAGTCAGTGAGATACTTAACTGGATATATTGTCAAAGGAGAATGTATAGCCTACGATACAAAATTTGGCGGGCGGGTGTTATATGGAGTGGCGTTTGGGAAGATTGGGTGCTGCGGAAAAGGGCAGTGGAGGTCATAGTATTCAGTCGTGGGCCCATGAATATTCCGACACCTCGTAAATAAGGAAAGTAGTGTTATTTCGTTCTTTGACAAGAAGGAACAGTGTTATTGCAGAATTTGGATTTAATACAGAATCGAAATTCGGATCAAATTGTCTACATCGTACAGTACAGAATGAGGCTTTGCTACCTTCTAAAGAAATCTGTGGATAAAAACTCAAGACACCAGCTTTGTGATTTAGAGCATATTTGTCATCTTAAACGTCAGGCAACAATAACTATGAATGATTCCAGATGGAGACTCCTGAATATAATAGTTTGTTTTTTCGCATTGCTGGAACAAATCTGACAAAAAATGCCCTTAACCGAGAATGATCATCGGTCCAAATTTTTTCTCGATAAAGCAAATATTTTGTGCGATTAAAATAGCTTTTAAATTTGTTAGACAAACAAAGACGTTTGTATATTAATATTTACTGGTAATGTAAGGCAGTCCTCTCTCCTCACATACATGTAGTAACCATGTATGGAAGGCCAAATGTCCTGTGTTTCCAATATTTTTCATGTATTATACCATATCTGTCCAATATTATACAATATTTGTCCTGTATTATTCAATATCTGTCATGTATTATACAATATATGTCCTGTATTATATCATATATGTGCTGTATTATACAATATGTTCTGTATTATACAATATCTGTCCAGTATTATACCAAATCTGTGCTGTATTATACCTTATCTATGTTGTATTATACCATATCTCCTGTAGTGTACCATATATGTCATGTACTATACAATATACGTTCTGTATTTTATACAATATTTGTCCTCTATTATACCATATCTGTCATGCATTATACCATATCTTTGCTGATTATACCTTATCTGTACTGCGTTATACCAAATCTGTGCTGTATTATACAGTATCTGTCCGTTGTTAAACCAAATTTGTTCTGTATTATAACATATCAGTCATGTATTGTACCATACCTGTTCTGTATTATACAATATTTGTTCTCTATTATACCATATGTCTAGCTTTATACCCTATCTGTGCTGTATTATACCATATCTGTCCCGTGTTTACAATATTTTTCATGTATTATACCATATATGTGCTGTATTATACAGTATTTGTCATGTATTACTCAATATCTGTCCTGTATTATACCATATCTGTGCTGTATTATACATTATCTGTCCTGTATTATACCATATCTGTCCTGTATTATACCGAACTGTCTTGTATTAGACAATATCTTCCCTGCATTTAAGAAATAAATGTTAGCTTTCCATCCTCTAACTGCTCAGATAGAGGACGGTAAACCGGAACTGGCTATTGTTTTTACACTGTTCATGTACAGGTAATCCATCCATATCTACCCTATCCATGTACATGTACGAGGTAGATTTTGGTCATTCTAAACCGAAAGTGACGTCACACACCTGGATGTAAAAACCCGGAAGTAAGATGCGCACTGAACCAAACCTCTGACTCCTGCGCACCATTGTTAATATCCGGTCTCTCATGCGCATGGGTGAACGGTTTGACTCAGTCAGCATCCGCTGAAAGAAAAACCGGAAGTGCACATGTCTGTGTGCGCAGGTTTTCTGCGCAGGTATAGGTTCTGCGCAAGTGTGGCCGGTGTGACTGGAACGGGCGTGACCTTGGACCCCTCGATCGTGGGGATTTTTGTCCTTAGATGTATGGAATGCTTGTACTGACCTTCCACATCCGGGTACTCATCTACCATCGGGGTTTTTCCATGTTATTACATCCGGGTACTTTTGGTTTTTAAATCCCGGACCTCATCTTACATCCGGGATTTGCAGTTCCGGGTGTGTGACGTGACTTCCGGTTTAGAATGACCAAAAACTACCTCGTATGTACATGGACAGGGTTCATATGGATAGATTACCTTTACATTGATAGTGTACGAACAATAGCCAATTCCGTTTTACCGTCCATTATCTGAGCAGTTAGAGGATGGAAAGCTAAGATTTATTTCTTAAATACAGGGAAGATATTGTCTAATACATGACAGATATGGTATAATACAGGACAGATATTGTATAATACAGCACAGATTCGGTATAATACTGGACAGATATGGTAAAATACAGGACAGATAGGGCATAATACAACACAGATATGGTATAATACAGGATGCATATGGCATAATACAGAACATATATTGTATATTACAGGACATATATGTTACAATACAGGACAGATATAGTACAATACAGCACAGATATGGTATAATACAGGCCAGATATGATATAATACAGGACAGATATTGTATAATACAGCACGGATATGGTATAATACAGGGCAGATATTGTATAATACAGGACAGATACTGTATAATACAGCACAGATATGGTTTAATACAGGACAGATATTGTATAATACATGACAAATACTGTATAATACAGCACAGATATGGTATAATACAGGACATATATTGTATAATACATGGAAAATATTGGAAACACAGGACAGATATGGTATAATACGTGACCGATATGGTATAATAGATGACAAATAGTGTATAATACAGGACAAATATGGTCCAATACAGGAAAGATATGGCATAATACAGCACAGATTTGGCATAATACAGGACAGATACTGTATAATACAGTAGAGATTTGGTATAAAACAGGACATACATTGTATAATACAGGACAGATTCGGTATAAAACTGGACAGATATGGTAAAATATATTGTATAGTACAGGACATATATTTTACGATACATGACAGATATGGTATAATACAGCACAGATATGGTATAATACAGGACAGATACTGTATAATACAGCACAGATATGGTTTGATACAGGACAGATATTGTATAATACATGACAAATACTGTATAATACAGCACAGATATGGTATAATACAGGACATATATTGTATAATACATGAAAAATATTGGAAACACAGGACAGATATGGTATAATACAGCACAGATATGGTATAATGCGTGACCGATATGGTATAATAGATGACAAATCGTGTATAATACAGGACATATATGGTACAATACAGGAAAGATATGGTATAATACAGGACAGATACTGTATAATACAGTAGATATTTGGTATAAAACAGGACATACATTGTATAATACAGGACAGATTCGGTATAAAACTGGACAAATATGGTAAAATACAGACATATATTGTATAGTACAGGACATATATTTTACGATACATAACAGATATGGTATAATACAGCACAGATATGGTATAATACAGGACATATATGTTATAATACAGGACAGATATTGTATAGTACATCACGGATACGGTATAATACAGCACAGATATGGTATAATACAGGACATATATTGTATAATACAGGACAAATATTGTATAAGACAGGACAGATATTGAATAATACAGAACAAATGTATAAAACTTGACAGATATGTTATAATACAGGGCATATATTGTATAATACAGCACAGATATGGTATAATGCAGGACAGATATTGTATATTAGAGCACAGATATGGTATAATACAGACAGATATTGTATAATACAGGACCTATATCGTATAAAGCAATGCTAGATATGTCACTAAGTGCGCACCCGAGTGTACAGGACAGCGATGCGCTGATTGGCAGGAAGAACAACGTAGGAGAGTTCTTGTGGGCTGCGGGCTTATAAAAGTGGCGCTAGGCGGGAATGTTCAGCATTTTCTGACACGCAGCCGACATGTTCTCTTGTTCGACCTGCCCGAAGCCATTTACTCACCGAGGAGATTTGCGACGGCACGAATCCTCCATCCACAACGGTGCACGGTATACTTTTACAACCCGCGCACGGTCATTCAATCGGGAAGATATTTTACGGCGCCACGAACGCCCACTCCACGTGGGCGCGACGGAACAATGTAATGCATGTGGTCAACTCTTCAAACGGCTCAATCAGTTAAGACGGCATCAGCGTTTGATTCATCACGGCATGGGCGACCAATTCCCACTGAAGTGGAGCCCGGGAAGGTCAGTCCCACTGAAGAGGATCCTAGGGAGATGAAACATACGGAGACACCACCCACCCAACATATGCCGAGCACCAAGCCCATGTCCAGTTTGCTTGTGTGTACAGTCGAGGAGGGCCTAGATATCCAGCCGGACCCCGGTGATAATGTCCCACACACCCCTGCCGACATCGAGCATTTCCAGGAAGATCTAGTGGATGCCCCCAGTGATCTCTTACCGGACGCCCATCCATTAAGTGACATCTACAGGGACCATTGGTTCATGATCCGACGATCTTTCCATCGTCATCGCCCGCTACTAGACATCTACAATTTCCGGTATGAGGACCTTTCTCGGCTCTTCAAGTACGTGGAAGCCATCGTTGAATCTGGCGTTTGGTTATGTGCTGCAGCATAAGGAGACAGACCAAGTCCGATACTTTTACCCGAGCAGTAACATACGGGTATTTAACCAACCGTTTACCATCACGGATAGGGCGTCGCTAGAGCCCGTGCTGGACAAAGTGGACCAAATGGGTTTCTTGGAATGGGCCCAACAACAACGCCCTAACACTGAATGGGTCGTAGCGAGGGTGACCAATGTCACGTTTTTCGTTACCAAGCTGACCGACCACTCCATCGGATGAATGTATTCACCCATGCACTGATAGATACTCAGAATGCGCAAATAACTATTTGAGGATATGTTGCCTCAACAGTACCCTGGCCTGCCCGACGACGGTTAGAACAAACGGACCAGAGCGAACATGGCCGAAGATGGAACTTTCTGAAATGGCGAATTCTGATTGGACAGGAGCAACCGAGAATACATCTAACGGGCAAGACGAATGAGAATACATCTAACGGGCAAGAACGAATATGACAGACGCAGATCCAAATGGCCACCTCTGATTGGACAATAGGCTTCTTGTATCGTAAACATACCCAACGCGGCTTCCCCAGCTTGGGTATGATGTACTGGAGGGGATAATAAAATGATTGACCTGTCATCCTTGTTGTTGCTGTAGTTCTCTCACCGGTCTACATCATGGGCGTTAAGGCGTAACGACAGGCGTTGACGGGCGTCACCGCATTTCGGTGTATTAGTGTCAATTTCATGAATATATAGAAAATCAGAGCTTTTGATGACACCCCACACGACGCATTCGGACCACAGATGGTCCATTTCTACCCCAAACACCTTCCTGTACACCCGACAAAATGCCCGCTTTCGCTACTACTTCTACTGATGACATCACCAATGACATCACAGATGACGTGGACATGCCTCAAGTCGGGGTCTATAACCCGCGAGCTACAAAATGACACACCATACGACGCATTCGGACCAAGGATGGTCCCTCTCCGCCCCAAACACACCCCTACGCCTCCACAAATGACCACTTTACTTACTACACCCAACTGCGCATGCGCAGATTGAATCGCCTTGCAATAAAAAACACGCCATTCTGACTCTATTCCACAAAAGCTTCACTTTCACACCTTCCACGACCCATTTGGACCAACAGTGGTCCATCTCCACTCCAAGCACACTCCCACGAACTCCCAGAATGTCGGCTTCCTACACCACGACCTGACTGCGCATGAGAAGAATAATGAAAACGGACGATACATTAGTCCCGTCGGATGCTCCTCCACCAGAGCTTCAAAATAAGACCTCATACGACACCATCGGACAACTAGGGGCTCACCTAGCGCCCAAAACGTCCACAAAGCACTATTTGCCCACTACGCATGCGCGCAGTGACTCTTTGAAAAAGTTTCACCGCTTAGCTTCGGGACCCCACCCATCGTGTTCTACGTGGTAAGACGTGAAAAACAAGATTCCACAACCCATATCGCAATGTGCAGGAGTAAGTTTCCCAGTTTGGACCTATCCACTGAGCCAGTATGGGCCTATATACAGACCTGCCCGGTAACTGGACTTTAAAAAAAAAAATCACCGCTTAACTTCGAGACCCCTCCCATCAAGATCCCACAACCCATATCGCAATGAACCTGTGTGAATTGCCCAGTATGGACCTATCAATTGAGCCAGTAGGCCTATGGGCCTATCCAGACCTTGGTGAGCTTTTCATCGCTTAGCTTCGGGACCCCGCCCATCGTGTTCTACGTGATGAGACGGGAAAAACAAGATCCTACAACCCATATAGCAATGTCCAGGAGTAAATTTCCCAGTATGGACCTATCCACTGAGCCAGTATGGGCCTATATACAGACCTACCCGATACCGGGACTTTTTGAAAAATTTCACCGCTTAGCTCCGAGACCCTTCCCATCGTGTTTTACATGGTGAGACGAAGGAAACAAGACTCCACAACCCATAGTAAAATCCACAAAAAAATGACCGCGCCCATACCAAATACAGGCATTTTTCTCTATAGATGCAAATGTTCGAATCGTTGTCCTATTGTTGAGGTAATAGGCATTTTATATTTTCGAAGACAAGTCCTCATTTTACATACACCCACCTATGACTTGATAGGCAGGCCCGAGAAGCTGATATTAGCCTTTGGACCTGGTTGATCGGAGTTTTCCGCTATTTTAGGGGTAAAGTCCGGGTTCCGCTTTTTATATTTTCGGGACAAGGCCTCAGTTTACATGAACCCACCCATGACTTGATCGCCCTGGACGAACGCTTCACTTTGACACCTCCCTCGATCCAATCGATCGACTAAGTTCTCGCTCCGAAAATGTCCCGAAGATTGGCGAAGATTGCCGGAGAATTTCCCCGGCTCCCCACGTATTTAGGACTACTTTCTGTCCGCGGAGACTTTTTCCCGCGACCGCATCACCGCCAAACCGCATAACCGCGGAGGAAGATCACGTGACCGAAGTGCCGGAACTATAGTGACCTTGACCTCTTGATCACGTGATCTCGCCGTGACCTCCCCAAAATGACGAAAGTAGGTCAAGTTGACCTTATCCGTCCTTTACATATTAGTTATATCTTCACGTTGTGCACGTTTAGGCACAGCCTCTATACACAATTAGGCGCATTCCCACAGTTAGACGCAAATTTTCTACACGATTAGGCGCAACGCATAATTAGGCGCAAAATGATTTCCACGAATAAGCGCGTTTCCACTATTAGATGCATATTTCTCACACGAATAGGCTCATTTCCACAATTAAGAGCAAATCTCCTACACGAATAGGCGCAGTTCCACAATTAGGAGCAATTTTTCTACACGATTAGGCGCAACGCAGAATTAGGCGCAAGATGGTTCAAATGGTTAGGAGCAGTTACATGATTAGGCGCAGCCTCCTTACACGATTAGGCGCATTTACACAAACAGGCGCAAATTCCGTACACGATTAGGTGCAGTTCCACAATTAGGCGCAAATTTGGTACACGATTAGGCGCAGTTCCACCATTAAGCGCAAATTTCCTACACGATTAGGCGCAACACGTTATTATGCGCATTTTTTTAACACGATTTGATGCTGACACGATTAGGCGCAAATACACGATTAGGCCCCCCACACACCCCTGTTGGCTGAAGACTACACGCAGGCGCTTTCAAAAACCGATTCATTTAAATTCCGTTCCTTCTCATCCACCAACGGCTATATACATGATATAGACTATCGTCTCGCTGTGGATAATCGCTATATAAATGACGCAGAGAAGGATATATATCCACCTTCACTGGATTTGAAGGAAACTACAGATAGCCCTAACGGCGCATCATATTTCGTTTCGCAGATTACAACTTTTCGTTTCGTTTCGCAGATTACAACTTTTCGTTTCGTTTCGCCCGTTTCGTTTCATAGAATACAGTAAGCCGTTTGTAGCCATATGTATGATACCTTTGTACATATGTACAAAACGTTTTAAAACGCTGAACGGCTTGCTATAATAACATTCTTTTTATATGCAAAGCGAGAACAAAAGTCCAAACAAAAAGTATGCTTGGTCGGGTGATGAACGGTCTTTCGACATGTTTCTGTGAACAACGTCTGGTTACTGAATGTTGGATCTGATATTCGTATCCATGCACCCATTGACACTTCATGTTAGACAAAAGTTAGAATTTGCGCAAGTTGTTTATTGATTCTTCATTACATGACAGTCAAGGTTGCTCTTTCAACTTCAGAGGCTGATCGGATGAATACCAACATCCATTATAAAGAGATTATATCAGTGACAATGTGGACAACTCAAATGCCAATATTGCTTTTGCATTTATGTCTTGCCAAATGTCATTTAACATCGCCTTTCAATAGTCAGTTCGTACATAAGATTATACAAGATCACTACGTTGATGAAATGATTAAAACTGTAAATTGGCAGATAACTCAACAACTTCAGTTCCTGTCTTTCTGTTGTTGTTGTTTTTTTGCCAGTTTCTCGTGAAAACGCTTGACAACTACATAACGTCAAATAAAACATTTGAGAATCTGAGACCTTTCTTCATTTCCGTGTGTGATGATTTCTTGACAGAGAAGGGTTTCCGTGGTAACTACATGTGTCCAGGTATAATAGATGCCTATGGCCCTCTGGTAAGTTCTTTGTTAACTCCCACTGACAATCTCATTTTCGGTTATTCGATATTAGATTTTTTACTATTTGATTCCTTTTTACTCAAGGTCAACAGAAGCCAATTGTCCATGCATACCTTTCACCTAGATACAGCTAAAAGTTTCCACAAAAGGAGCATAAATTGATAAATTAAACCTTAATACTGAAGTATATTGCTGCACAAAACTCTCATTCTCAAAAAGGGCTTTAACCACCCGCTTCCCCCATCTAATATACATCTTGTAACGTTAGGTTAAAAAGATTCACTTCCATGTGCAAATGCTTTCACAAACGGGACTCGTCGCGAAAAAGATGAAATAGTGTTGAAACCGACGTTAAATTCTATTCACTCACTCACAAACGGGACATTTTGGTGTTTAACTACAAAATACGACTTGTATAGAGCTTACATGCATGTATCACAGAACAGCTAGTTTACATATGCAAATTATGTCCATGAGTGAGTGAGTCAACCAGTCAGTCAGACAGCTTTATCGAGCATAGGAATCTTACACATTCAAAACTAAAGATGTGTTTGAACTCTTTTGCTCACGAATAAAGCTCTAGCTTCAATTACTTGACGACCCACGGCAAAGAACTACTTGACAATGGTAGAATATAGACAATCACACGTGGCCAAATAGCTTGTGTAAGCCTTCAATTCTTTCTTAAGATATTATTTTGGTGAAGGATGTTTGTTTGGGTGAAATGTTTGCCTTCCCAATGCCATACTGTGTAACAAATGTTTTCTGATGGAGTCGAGAATTTGAACTCGTATTTCACATATGCCCAGCATGATCTCCGTGGTGTATCTGCTAATCTGAATTACTATCTATTTCTCCAGTTTTACAGAGAAAACTATTTATTTTTTAAAATCTATATGCCTCGCGATTCTGTTTTTAGTTTTTGGAAGGGTGCGGAGGGTGGGGGCGGAGGACCCCGACGCAAGACGTTCAAGGTGAAAAGCAACATAGCAGTTATTTTATTACATCCCAGTTGGCCTTGCATTGGGAAGGGAAGTACGATCTATTTTGTTACAAATATCTGAATTATGGTGTGGATTAAATTCATAATTTCAATACACTTTCCTTGATAGAAGAGTGGTGGGTATTTAAAATTGATTATTAAGACTGTAATACTTTCAAGAGGGGTCCCCCCTTATCGAATGAATCCACAAACATTAGCTTTCTCAACTTTCTGAAACTAATATACATTCACAGGCGCTGTTTGTAGCTGGAAGAGTAATTTTGGATCGTAAGTCGATTTGCGAGAAATTAAATTTCTGTCCACCTGATCTCAAATGGAAAAATAAGTACACCAACGACGTTCATGAGAGCAAGAAATCAAAAACTTTGGAAAGAAAGAATCAAAGAAACGCGGAAGAATCTGAAGGAAGTATTTTGCGCATTTTACAACTGAGTGACATTCACGTGGATCCGTACTATTCTGTGGTAAGAGAGTTACATTACAAGCGTCTGGTCCGTCATTCATTATTCAGTCGTCTTCCACTAAAGAATCTCCGCGTCCATAATCCAACCTATTTCATATTCCATATAACAACATTAGCATCAAATTCAAATAAAGTCATAGTATTCATAAACATAGGCTAGTCTTCTCCGAGAGAGAAGCGGTCAACAGTTTTCAATGATGCCGGCAAGACATCATGATGTTCCAAATACATGTACATTAAGTCCGTATCGCTGATCAGTATTCTTAATCCATGATATTCGGAGTAAATTCGTCATCTACAGAATGATGTATCTTAGTCGCGATTTGATTGTTACTGCTCATATCAACACCATGAAGGTCTTGAAATACATGGGTCTATACGACCCCTAGCCCCGGGTTAAGCGGAATTAGACACAAGTTACGAAACGTAACGCCATAGATCTTGCACGCTACTTTGGTATTTTGCTATCAGCATGCGATATGCATCGCCAAATTCGAGAAACTTTGAGTGGCGGCGCTTGGTGATATAGTCGCGTTTAATAAGTCACTCCAATACTATTTTGTGACGTTGATTAAAATCGTCACATTCAACACAGGATCTAGCAAATGCTATTAGTCGAGATAAGTGTACCCCATATGCAGGTCCCACTGGAATATTGCTGTTCAGAAAGGGATAGTTTCCGATGTCGAAAATGTAATGATCTCTTTTGTCGTAAAGTCGACGAGAGAGAACGTACGCTTCATTTCTATAGAAATATAGGTCTAAATATGATGCGCCGTTAGGGCTATCTGTAGTTTCTTTCAAATCCAGTGAAGGTGGATATATATCCTTCTCTGCGTCATTTATATAGCGATTATCCACAGCGAGACGATAGTCTATATCATGTATATAGCGGTTGGTGGATGAGAAGGAACGGAATTTAAATGAATCGGTTTTTGAAAGCGCCTGCGTGTAATCTTCAGCCAACAGGGGTGTGTGGGGGTGTATTTGCGCCTAATCGTGTCAGCGCCAAATCGTGTTAAAAAAATGCGCCTAATAACGTGTTGCGCCTAATCGTGTAGGAAATTTGCGCTTAATGGTGGAACTGCGCCTAATCGTGTACGAAATTTGCGCTTAATTGTGGAACTGCACCTAATCGTGTACGGAATTTGCGCCTATTTGTGTAAATGCGCCTAATCGTGTAAGGAGGCTGCGTCTAATCATGTAACTGCTCCTAATCATTTGAACCATCTTGCGCCTAATTCTGCGTTGCGCCTAATCGTGTAGAAAAATTGCTCCTAATTGTGGAACTGCGCCTATTCGTGTAGGAGATTTGCTCCTAATTGTGGAAATGAGCCTATTCGTGTGAGAAATATGCATCTAGTAGTGGAAACGCGCTTATTCGTGGAAATCATTTTGCGCCTAATTAATGCGTTGCGCCTAATCGTGTAGAAAATTTGCGTCTAACTGTGGGAATGCGCCTAATTGTGTATAGAGGCTGTGCCTAAACGTGCACAACGTGAAGATATAACTAATATGTAAAGGACGGATAAGGTCAACTTGACCTACTTTCGTCATTTTTGGGGCGGTCACGGGGAGATCACGTGATCAAGAGGTCAAGGTCCCTATAGTTCCGGCACTTCGGTCACGTGATCTTCCTCCGCGGTTATGCGGTTTGGCGGTGATGCGGTCGCGAGAAAAAGTCTCCGCGGACAGAAAGTAGTCCCAAATACGTGGGGAGCCGGGGAAATTCTCTGGCAATCTTCGCCAATCTTCGGGACATTTTCGGAGCGAGAACTTAGTCGATCGATTGGATCGAGGGAGGTGTCAAAGTGAAGCGTTCGTCCAGGGCGATCAAGTCATGGGTGGGTTCATGTAAACTGAGGCCTTGTCCCGAAAATATAAAAAGCGGAACCCGGACTTTACCCCTAAAATAGCGGAAAACTCCGATCAACCAGGTCCAAAGGCTAATATCAGCTTATCGGGCCTGCCTATCAAGTCATAGGTGGGTGTATGTAAAATGAGGACTTGTCTTCGAAAATATAAAATGCCTATTACCTCAACAATAGGACAACGATTCGAACATTTGCATCTATAGAGAAAAATGCCTGTATTTGGTATGGGCGCGGTCATTTTTTTGTGGATTTTACTATGGGTTGTGGAGTCTTGTTTCCTTCGTCTCACCATGTAAAACACGATGGGAAGGGTCTCGGAGCTAAGCGGTGAAATTTTTCAAAAAGTTCCGGTATCGGGTAAGTCTGTATATAGGCCCATACTGGCTCAGTGGATAGGTCCATACTGGGAAATTTACTCCTGGACATTGCGATATGGGTTGTAGGATCTTGTATTTCCCGTCTCATCACGTAGAACACGATGGGCGGGGTCCCGAAGCTAAGCGATGAAAAGTTCACCAAGGTCTGGATATAGGCCCATAGGCCTACTGGCTCAATTGATAGGTCCATACTGGGCAATTCACACAGGTTCATTGCGATATGGGTTGTGGGATCTTGATGGGAGGGGTCTCGAAGTTAAGCGGTGATTTTTTTTTAAAAGTCCAGTTACCGGGCAGGTCTGTATATAGGCCCATACTGGCTCAGTGGATAGGTCCAAACTGGGAAACTTACTCCTGGACATTGCGATATGGGTTGTGGAATCTTGTTTTTCACGTCTTACCACGTTGAACACGATGGGCGGGGTCCCGAAGCTAAGCGGTGAAACTTTTTGAAAGAGTCACTGCGCGCATGCGTAGTGGGTAAATAGTGATTTGTGGACGTTTTGGGTGCTAGGTGAGCCCCTTGTTGTCCGATGGTGTCGTATGAGGTCTTATTTTGAAGCTCTGGTGGAGGAGCATCCGACGGGACTAATGTATCGTCCGTTTTCATTATTCTTCTCATGCGCAGTCAGGTCGTGGTGTAGGAAGCCGACATTCTGGGGGTTCGTGGGAGTGTGCTTGGAGTGGAGATGGACCACTGTTGGTCCAAATGGGTCGTGGAAGGTGTGAAAGTGAAGCTTTTGTGGAATAGAGTCAGAATGGCGTGTTTTGTATTGCAAGGCGATTCAATCTGCGCATGCGCAGTTGGGTGTAGTAAGTAAAGTGGTCATTTGTGGAGGCGTAGGGGTGTGTTTGGGGCGGAGAGGGACCATCCTTGGTCCGAATGCGTCGTATGGTGTGTCATTTTGTAGCTCGCGGGTTATAGACCCCGACTTGAGGCATGTCCACGTCATCTGTGATGTCATTGGTGATGTCATCAGTAGAAGTAGTAGCGAAAGCGGGCATTTTGCCGGGTGTACAGGAAGGTGTTTGGGGTAGAAATGGACCATCTGTGGTCCGAATGCGTCGTGTGGGGTGTCATCAAAAGCTCTGATTTTCTATATATTCATGAAATTGACACTAATACACCGAAATGCGGTGACGCCCGTCAACGCCTGTCGTTACGCCTTAACGCCCATGATGTAGACCGGTGAGAGAACTACAGCAACAACAAGGATGACAGGTCAATCATTTTATTATCCCCTCCAGTACATCATACCCAAGCTGGGGAAGCCGCGTTGGGTATGTTTACGATACAAGTAGCCTATTGTCCAATCAGAGGCGGCCATTTGGATCTGCGTCTGTCATATTCGTTCTTGCCCGTTAGATGTATTCTCATTCGTCTTGCCCGTTAGATGTATTCTCGGCTGCTCGTGTCCAATCAGAATTCGCCATTTCAGAAAGTTCCATCTTCGGTCATGTTCGCTCTGGTCCGTTTGTGCTAACCGTCGTCGGGCAGGCCAGGGTACTGTTGAGGCAACATATCCTCAAATAGTTATTTGCGCATTCTGAGTATCTATCAGTGCATGGGTGAATACATTCATCCGATGGGGTGGTCGGTCAGCTTGGTAACGAAAAACGTGACATTGGTCACCCTCGCTACGACCCATTGAGTGTTAGGGCGTTGTTGTTGGGCCCATTCCAAGAAATCCATTTGGTCCACTTTGTCCAGCACGGGCTCTAGCGACGCCCTATCCGTGATGGTAAACGGTTGGTTAAATACCCGTATGTTACTGCTCGGGTAAAAGTATCGGACTTGGTCTGTCTCCTTATGCTGCAGCACATAGCCAAACGCCAGATTCAACTTGAAGGCCGTAGTTTGATCGTTGACGATGGCTTCCACGTACTTGAAGAGCCGAGAAAGGTCCTCATACCGGAAATTGTAGATGTCTAGTAGCGGGCGATGACGATGGAAAGATCGTCGGATCATGAACCAATGGTCCCTGTAGATGTCCCTTAATGGATGGGCGTCCGGTAAGAGATCACTGGGGGCATCCACTAGATCTTCCTGGAAATGCTCGATGTCGGCAGGGGTGTGTGGGACATTATCACCGGGGACCGGCTGGATATCTAGGCCCTCCTCGACTGTACACACAAGCAAACTGGACATGGGCTTGGTGCTCGGCATATGTTGGGTGGGTGGTGTCTCCGTATGTTTCATCTCCCTAGGATCCTCTTCAGTGGGACTGACCTTCCCGGGCTCCACTTCAGTGGGAAGTGATCGGCCATGCCGTGATGAATCAAACGCTGATGCCGTCTTAACTGATTGAGCCGTTTGAAGAGTTGACCACATGCATTACATTGTTCCGTCGCGCCCACGTGGAGTGGGCGTTTGTGGCGCCGTAAAATATCTTCCCGATTGAATGACCGTGCGGGGGTTGTGAAAGTATACCGTGCACCGTTGTGGATCGAGGATTCGTGCCGTCGCAAATCTCCTCGGTGACTAAATGGCTTCGGGCAGGTCGAACAAGAGAACATGTCGGCTGTGTGTCAGAAAATGCTGAACATTCCCGCCTACCGCCACTTTTATAAGCCCGCAGCCCACAAGAACTCTCCTACGTTGTTCTTCCTGCCAATCAGCGCATCGCTGTCCTGTACACTCGGGTGACATATCTAGCATTGCTTTATACGATATAGGACCTGTATTATACAATATCTGTCTGTATTATACCATATATGCCCTGTATTATACCATATCTGGGCTGTATTATACCATATCTGTGCTCTATTATACAATATCTGTCCTGCATTATACCATATCTGCGCTGTATTATACAATATATGCCCTGTATTATAACATATCTGTCAAGTTTTATACAATATTTGTTCTGTATTATTCAATATCTGTCCTGTCTTATACAATATTTGTCCTGTATTATACAATATATGTCCTGTATTATACCATATCTGTGCTGTATTATACAGTATCTGTGATGTACTATACAATATCTGTCCTGTATTATAACATATATGTCCTGTATTAAAGCATATCTGTGCTGTATTATACCATATCTGTCATGTATCGTAAAATATATGTCCTATACTATACAATATATGTCTGTATTTTACCATATCTGTCCAGTTTTATACCGAATCTGTCCTGTATTATACAATGTATGTCCTGTTTTATACCAAATCTCTACTGTATTATACAGTATCTGTCCTGTATTATGCCATATCTTTCCTGTATTGTACCATATATGTCCTGTATTATACACTATTTGTCATCTATTATACCATATCGGTCACGCATTATATCAAATCTGTCCTGTATTATCTCATATCTGTCCTGTGTTTCCAATATTTTTCATGTATTATACAATATATGTCCTGTATTATACCATATCTGTGCTGTATTATACAGTATTTGTCATGTATTATACAATATCTGTCTTGTATTAAACCATATCTGTGCTGTATTATACAGTATCTGTCCTGTATTATGCAATATCTGCCTTGTATTATACCATATCCGTGCTGTATTATACAATATTTGTCCTGTATTATATCATATCTGTCCTGTATTATACCATATCTGTGCTGTATTATACCATATCTGTCCTGTATTGTAACATATATGTCCTGTAATATACAATATATGTTCTGTATTATGCCATATGTATCCTGTATTTTACCATATCTGTCCAGTATTATACCGAATCCGTGCTGTATTATACAATATCTGTCCTGTATTATACCATATCTGTCATGTATTAGACAATATCTTCCCTGTATTTAAGAAATAAATCTTAGCTTTCCATCCTCTAACTGCTCAGATAATGGACGGTAAAACGGAATTGGCTATTGTTCGTACACTATCAATGTACAGGTAATCTATCCATATGAATCCTGTCCATGTACATACGAGGTAGTTTTTGGTCATTCTAAACCGGAAGTCACGTCACACACCCGGAACTGCAAACCCCGGATGTAAGATGAGGTCCTGGATTTAAAAACCAAAAGTACCCGGATGTAAAAACATGGGAAAACCCCGATGGTAGATGAGTACCCGGATGTGGAAGGTCAGTACAACCATTCCATACATCTAAGGACAAAAATCCCCACGATCGAGGGGTCCAAGGTCACGCCCGTTCCAGTCACACCGGCCACACTTGCGCAGAACCTATACTTGCGCAGAAAACCTGCGCACACAGACATGTGCACTTCCGGTTTTTCTTTCAGCGGATGCTGACTGAGTCAAACCGTTCACCCCTACGCATGAGAGGCCGGATATTAACAATGGTGCGCAGGAGTCAAAGGTTTGGTTCAGTGCGCATGCGTAGAAAGGAAAACCGGAAGTGCGCAGGTCTGTGTGCGCAGGTGTTCTCCGCAAATATGGGTTCTGCAAATGCAAATGTGGGGATCTTTGGCATTAGATGTATGGAATGCATGTGGTGACCATCCACATCCGGGTACTAATGTACCGTCCGGGTTTTTCCATGTTTTACATCCGGGTAATTTGGTTTTTAGATGTGGGACCTCATCTTACTTCCGGGTTTTCCCAGGTGTGTGACGTCACTTTCGGTTTAGAATGACCAAAATCTACCTCGTACATGTACATGGATAGGGTAGATAAGGATGGATTACCTGTACATGAACAGTGTAAAAACAATAGCCAGTTCCGGTTTACCGTCCTCTATCTGAGCAGTTAGAGGATGGAAAGCTAACATTTATTTCTTAAATGCAGGGAAGATATTGTCTAATACAAGACAGTTAAGTATAATACAGGACAGATATGGTATAATACAGCACAGATTCGGTATAATACTGGACAGATATGGTATAATACAGAACATATATTGCTTAGTACAGGATATATATGTTGCAATACAGGGCATATGTGGTATAATACAGCACAGATATGGTATAATACAGGACAGATTTGATGTAATGCAGGACAGATATTGTATAATACAGCACGGATATGGTATGACACAGGACAGATATTGTATAATACAGGACAGATAATGTATAATACAGCACAGATATGGTATAATACAGGACAGATATTGAGTAATACATGACAAATACTGTATAATACAGCACATATATGGTATAATACATGAAAAATAGTGTAAACACGGGACAGATATGGTATAATACAGCACAGATAGGGTATAAAGCTAGACATGGTATAATAGAGAACACATATTGTATAATACAGAACAGGTATGGTACAATACATGACTGATATGTTATAATACAGAACAAATTTGGTTTAACAACGGACAGATACTGTATAATACAGCACAGATTTGGTATAACGCAGTACAGATAAGGTATAATACAGCAAAGATATGGTATAATGCATGACAGATATGGTATAATATAGGACAAATATTGTATAAAATACAGAACGTATATTGTATAGTACATGACATATATGGTACACCACAGGAGATATGGTATAGTACAACATAGATAAGGTATAATACAGCACAGATTTTGTATAATACTGGACAGATATTGTATAATACAGAACATATTGTATAATACAGCACATATATGATATAATACAGGACATATATTGTATAATACAGGACAGATATTGAATAATACAGGACAAATATTGTATAATATTGGACAGATATGATATAATACAGAGCATATATTGTATAATACAGCACAAATATGGTATAGTACAGGACAGATATTGTATAATACTGCACATATGCGGTATAATGCAGGACAGATATGGTATAATTGAGAGCAAATATGGTATAATACAGGACAGATATTGTATGATACAGGACATATATTGTATAACGAGTACTTGTGGGCTGCGGGCTTATAAAAGTGGCGGTAGGTGGGAATGTTCAACATTTTCTGATACGCAGCCGACATGTTCTCTTGTTCGACCTGGCCGAAGCCATTTACTCGCCCAGAAGATTTTCGACGGCACGAGTCCTCCATCCACAACGACGCACGGTATAATTGTATAACCCGTGCACGGTCATTTAATCGGGAAGATGCTTTACGGCGTCACGAACGCCCACTCCACGAGGGCGCGACGGAGCAATGTAATGCATGTGGTCAACTCTTCAAACGGTTCAATCAGTTAAGACGGCATCAGCGTTTGGTTCATGGTCCGTCGCCATGGCATGAGCGACCACTTCCCACTGAAGAGGAGCCCGGGAAGGTCAGTCCCACTGAAGAGGATCCCAGGGAGATGAAACTTACGGAGACACCACCCACCCAGCACTTGACGAGCACCAAACCCATGTCCAGTTTGCTTGTGTCTACAGTGAGGAGGGCCTAGATATCGAGCCGGACCCCGGTCATACTATCCCACATACGCCTGACGACATCGAGCATTTTCAGGAAGATCCAGTGGATGCCCCCAGTGATCCCTTACCGGACGCCCATCCATTAAGTGACATCTACAGGGACCATTGGTTCATGATCATCGTCATCGTCCGGTAATAGACATCTACAATTTCCGGTATGAGGACCTGTCTCGGCTCTTCAAGTACGTGGAAGCCATCTTCAACGATCAAACTACGGCCTTCAAGTTGAATCTGGCGTTTGGTTATGTGCTGCAGCATAAGGAGACAGACCAAGTCCGATACTTTTACCCGAGCAGTAGCATCCGGGTATTTGACCAACCGTTTACCATCACTGATAGAGCGTCCTTAGAACCCGTGCCGGACAAAGTGGATCAATTGGATTTCTTGGAATAGGCCCAACAACAACGCTCCAACACCCAATGGGTCGTAGAGAGGGTAACCAATGTCACGTTTTTCGTTACCAAGCTGACCGACCACTCCATCGGATGAATGTATTCACCAATGCACTGATAGATACTCAGAATGCGCAAACAACTATTTGAGGATATGTTGCCTCAACGGTTTCCTGGCCTGTCCGACGACGGTTAGAACAAACGGACCAGAGCGAACATGGCCGAAGATGGAACTTTCTGAAATGGCGACCCCTGATTGGACAAGAGCAGCCGAGGATAAATCTAACGGGCAAGAACGAATATGACAGATGCAGCGCCAAATGGCCGCCTCTGATTGGACAAGAGGCTACTTGTATTGTAAACATACCCAACGCTGCTCCCCCAACTTGGGTATGATGTACTGGAGGGGATAATAAAATGATTGACCTGTCATCCTTGTTGTTGCTGTTGTTCTCTTACCGGTCTGCATCATGGACGTTAAGGCGTAAAGACAGGCGTTGACGGGCGTCACCGCATTTCGATGTATTAGTGTCAATTTCATGGACTATCTAGAAATTCAGAGCTTCAGGGCTAAATCACAAGGACATTGAAGCGTTAAGCTTTGCGATGGCAGGCGTTGATACAAGGTGACGCCTCACACGACGCATTCGGACCAGGGATGGTCCATCCCAACTCCAAACGCTTTCCTACACACCCCAAAATGCCCGCTTTCGCTAATACTTCTACTGACGACCTCACCAATGACGTTACAGATGACGTGGACATGCCTCAAATGCTAGTCTACATATCGAGAGCTACAAAATGACACCCCACTCGACGCATTCGGACCAAGGGTGATCTATCTCTAACCCAAACACCTTCTTTCACACCCCCAAGTTGGACATCCCTCAAGTCGTAGTCTACACCCCGAGGGCTAAAAGATGACACCCCACACGACGCACTCGCTTTGACACCTCCCACGACCCATTTGGACCAACAGTCCATCACTACCGCAAATACTCCCACGCACCCCCAGAACGTCGGATTTCTATACCACGACCAGACTGCGCATGCGCAGAATAATGAAAACGGACGGCAAAATCGGATGCTCCTTCACCAGTGCTTCAAAATAAGACCTCATACGACACCATCGGACCACTAGGGGCTCACCTAGACCCCAAAACGTCTACAAAGCACTATTTACCCATTACGCATGCGTTCAGTGACTCTTTCAAAAAGTTTCACCGCTTAGCTTCAGGATCCCTAACATCGTGTTCTCTGGTACCGGTTCCATTTGTTTATGCAACAAACAAATCACCAATAATCAACACATAACACCATATTTGGTAATACTGCTGGTACCGTACGCTCTCTTTATTCTGACAAACAGCGGTAGAAATCTAACATTTATTTCTACAATGTTACGATACTCCGATGAGGTCAAATGCATATAAACGACATCAAACACCATAACACTGATAGGGCATATCAGCGCTATACTGAAACAACTCGTTAAACAAATTATTTTTAGATAAAACTAGAGAATAACCTATATAAAAAATATAAAAAATGCCTGCCGCCGGCCAGGAACAACCCCCCGACCATAACCAGTCATAATAGGGAGGAAACCTGCCCCCAACCCATTGCAGCCTGGCATACTCTATGGGGGTAGAGTGGTTACTCATTTAAGCAATAACATGTACTACAAACACATACTCAAACTATTGCCTAAGGCAACAAAGTATATATATAAATAATACTTTAAGACATAATCGAATAAGAAACAATATCCAAATATTAATACAGAAAACCTAAACCAACATGCGCCATCAATTGATAACCATCAAATATAATTGTCATTAACTTATCATATGCAATTATTAATTTTGTTAAAAATTTACCAGCACGGTCCCAGTCAGTCGTGCTGAATGGAAACTTCATTACAACTCCTTAGTTTAATACATATCCCAGGGCGGAAAACACCGCCCTGAGGTCAAGCCCAATTGTTAAACAAAACAATTGATTACATAAACACCTTACACCAACCAGAGAAAGTAATTTCTCTCTAATTCATGCTTCAACCGAGAGAAATAACATTTCTCTGGTACCGGTTCCATTTGTTTATGAAACAAACAAATCACCAATAATCAACACATAACACCATATTTGGTAATACTGCTGGGACCGTATCTGAACACCAAAGAACGGGTCAATGGTCTAAGGATAAAAACTTATTCGTGAATTTTCACCCTTGTTACAGAATACAGAAAAATTTATATCTATATAAACAGCATATTTACATACAGAATTCCGGGCGGAGTGTGGGTGGAACAACAACTGCACCCACACAACATATAAACGCTTCTATATAATTTTCACAATCTCACTCTGCCTTCACTACTCACTAAGCATGATATTTTGAATGCATTTGGATTATTCCAATATATCTTGACAGCAATTTTTACTCTCACCATTCTGAGCTATGGACATACATACACATCATAATTCTCGGAATTGACTCATTTAAATGATTAAATGGTAGAGTAACTAAAAAGATCTTTTTTAACCATGTCTTTCTAAAATCGATATAAACTTACATGTAATTTCATCCATACTCCATTCTTTTATAACTGACATTCTGTCAACAAAAAACAGTAATAACACAATATACCCTTAAAATATTCCGAAAACAATGTTGTCGATAACATGCATAAAGAGACAAATATACTCATAACAGATTATTCATTTACAAGTAAATACTTTTGCATTAAAACATAAACTTGTAAACATTTACAAACAATTTATTCTCCGCATCTAATTTCGGATTACGCCAAAATTTACCACACAGAGCTTAATTCTGATCATAAAGACTTTTCGCCCAGCGGCATATATTACACCCTGATACTTCCAGTTTTATATATAACATGACTAGATTCCATTAGACATATCTGGATATCTGCATCGCAATCGACTATTTAAATATGTTTAAATGCTTGTCAAACCTTCACCGATATAACATATGCGTCCTCAGCTGATTCAGAAACGTCACTCATCGTCAGGCTGTATCAGGATTGCCGTTGTTAGAGGCTCTGTACGACTTAATAAAAGAGGCAACAAGAACACCTTTTCTTCTACAAACTATCTTCAATCTCGCCTAAAAATCTCTGCAAATATAAAGATACAAAAGACAAACACACTTTTTAATGCATCATCAATATTCGCACTTATTGCCAATCCACGATGTTCTCAACATCACCGAAAACGACACCAACTCGTATCCCAACACTCATGCGCAAATCATACACGTAACACATTAATTTAATGTTAAAACGATCATGTTAAAATCTCCTCTTACCCATTAACTATCCTACTGCTTCCGGTTCCTTTAACCAACTATAAACAGAATGTATAAATATATATTGCATATGTTAACTCCAATGAGTTATTCCACAAAATATTAGTCAAATTAAAGCGTGGTGCAGAATGTACACTATTTACAAGTTCTCAAGGCCGAATCCGTCTTTGTCACATTTTCACCCTTCCATTACCACCTTTCTCTCTCACTCTCTCTTGACGGTCTTTACCTGTATATGGGCCTTTCATCAAAATCCAGGTGTATGGGGACAGCAAGTTCTGCTGGTATTACGTTCAGCGTAGACAGCGGACATTGTCGACCTTACACATGTCGGCATTAATTCCACTCAAGGGACACTACGCTCTGCTTACTTTCCCCTAGAAATAAGACTAAAGACTTGAAAGAGAGTATAATTTATGGGGACATTACCGAGAGAGCTACAGTTATGGGCAACACGTGAGAGTAGGTTTGTGGGAACATGTGTGGGAGAGTTTGGTTTGTGAGGACCATGGGTTGCTGTTTCCTTTTCCAATAATATTATTATTATAACAACAGTATATTTTTCTACACTCGATGGCCGTAAGCGGAAAACATTATAGAATTGTGTTCATTATACAAGTTTATGTATGTTTATTATGTCTGTATATGTGTTTGCATGTATCTATGCGCTTTAGCCCCTCTGGGGCACAAATTATCGCAATAAACTATATATTTATAAATGGTATAAAAGACGTGTAAGAGATCATATATTGGCTAAGATTAATTCCGCGACAATAATAGGATGCAAATCCGGTGTCAAATGACCATTAGATTTTACTGGCATTTGTACCAAAAGAATAGAAATAAAAGTATATATAATTACTGTAGGAGAAAGACAAATCGTATGGGTAAATTGTAGTACTTAAACACATCTCAAAACAGCTTGATCTTCAAAGACAAAACGGTTACATGTAATTTTAATTTCAAATTTTTACATGAAGCGGTAAAATATTGCCCTGGTATTGGAAACCATATATTGTAATAAATGAATTGGGTTTAACTTTGCATTCGGCAATATTTTAGCCATATGGCGATGAAAGCAATGGTAATGAAATAAAGCAGGGGCTGTCTAAAAGCAGATAACATCTCAAATATTACCAATTTTGTAAATCTGAAAGGTGAGCTTGCTATATATTTTAAAAACTAAAAATTTGGATGAAGTGACAAAAATGGTGAATAGATGTTCGACTAGGATCGGCAAAACTATTTTAATATATACATTTCCAATAAAATTTGGTTTGGCTGTACGGAGTGTTTTTTAGATAACGTGTTTACAAGGTACATGTAGGTAAAGTCCCCAAATAACTCACGAAATGTGACATAAATCGAGAAATATTCATCTGAATTTCAATAGGCTTCTTGCCCTATAGTCGATAAACATGTGTTCCAAATTTGGTTTGGCTGTGCTAAGCGGTTTTGGAGATTTTATGTTTACAAGGTAAAATGGACAGACGGACGGACGGATGGACGAACTGACGGCGGTCGCAACGACAATACCCTTCGGGCAATTCTTGCACGAGGGGTAAACAGGGGTGTACAGTTTATGGGAAACCCCTATTGCCTTCAACAAATTTAAAATACACTGTTCGTCGCTACTATCGAAAATCTTGGAATACTGATCAACCTGGTAATATATATCCCTCGCTGGAGCAAAATCGACAGTCAAATGCTGCCTTTGCACCTGTGCCTATGTTAGCATTGTCAGCAATGCAAACGTGCTCAGCAAAACACGACGTCGTAGTGGTCACTTACTAGATGATCATAATACTCCAAGATAGAGGGAACAGGATGAAAGTAACTCCGAAAATGGAAGTCATTGTGATAAAATATTCTATATTTCGGCAGTGCTTATGCCATCATCAGGAATACATATAAACAATTGGAGTATACAGTCGGCTATATATACAAGTTTGAGTGGAAAAGGCGGCAAATATACAAGCGAGCATTGGAGTTCAGCAAACAATACCACTGGTGGGAGTTACACTCAATATATTAGTGAGTACTAGTTAATACAATGAAGCTCATGTTCACCTAAATGAGCTTACCAAATGTTAAAATAATAGACCAAGCCAAGAATTGGAATGAACTATTGTTCAAAGAAGCACTTGCTATCAAGAGTAAAACACCTAAACTAAATCATGGAATAATTTTCCACTCAAACTTGTATATATAGCCGACTGTATACTCCAATTGTTTATATGTATTCCTGATGATGGCATAAGCACTGCCGAAATATAGAATATTTTATCACAATGACTTCCATTTTCGGAGTTACTTTCATCCTAGTTTATGTGAAATTGATCTGTGGGAATAATGGATAGAGGGAACAGTCTTGTCACGGATCGGTATTTCTATATACCTCCAACGTGACGCTATGTTGTGCATTGAAATTATTTGTTTATTGCTGTTAATGAGTTAATGTTTATTGCATTGGTTGTAATGTTCATTGGATTGTTATAATGTTAATTGGATTATAAGTTAATATATTGCTGCCGTGTATTGAAGTTTGTATATGTTTTCGTGTACAGTTGATTTTGTCACGCTGCCCCATGGTCAGTGTTTAGCTTGTTGGAAAGACCTGCATGGGTAGTTATTTCGTGATAAAATTGTTATGGGGACATGCTGTGTGAGTAATGTTTGAGGGCCATCGGTTGAGAGATAAAGATGTTACGGGGACATAGTGCGAGTCCTAATTGTGGGCTGTCGCTTGAGAGAGGAATTTGTTATGGGGACATGTGTGAGTAATGTTTGTGGGGCGTCGCTTGAGAGAGAATGATGTTGTGGGAACATGTGTGAGTAATGTTTGTGAGGCGTCGCTTGAGAGAGAACGATGTTGTGGGGACCTGTGCGAGTAATGTTTGTGGGGCGTCGCTTGAGAGAGAACGATGTTGTGGGGACCTGTTGTGTGAGTAATGTTTGTGGGGCGTCGGTTGAGAGAGAAAAATGGTATGGGGACATGTGCGAGTAATGTTTGTGGGGTGTCGCTTGAGAGAGAAATGTGTTATGGGGACACGCAGTGTGAGTAATGTTTGTGGGGCGTCAGGTGAGATAATTCTTATGGGGACATGTAGTTTTTGATAGATAATAAATGTATCGCACATAATCAGCAGTATTTCTCGGGAATAAAATGCAACAAGAGTTCAATTGAACCCAAAATACGCCCGTAAAAATATACAGTTGATATATATATAACACTTTTATCTCCTAAATGTTGTTATATACAAAGGTTAACAATATAAATGGCCCTACTGTTTGTATCGTTGCAATTGCTATGATACTTACAGGCCCTGCACACCGCCCCGGTTATAGCCCGGTCGTTTCAGATGGACGGACGGACTGACGGACGGACGGACGGACGGCACCATACCATCATATCATGATCATCTTATAGCAAGCATCAATTGTGTGTATAAAAGTATGAAAAAGATTCATTGACAGCTAATACTGGACATAACAGGATATCGTCGTCTAGGCCACGAACAAAGTCTGTCAAGGCTGGAATGGAGTACAGGCGTTGAGCACAAGGACCTTGTCGTACAGATTCATTCTTGGCGATGAACTCAGGAATGGGTCGAAATGAGATGCGAGACCAAGATGCCGTCCATGTCAGAGATTTCCTTTCCAGGGCGTGAAGTTCGGATACTCTTGAAGACAAGGCGAAGGCGGTGAGGAAGGCTGTCTTGTAGGAGACGGCTTTTAAGGTGGCTGACTGTAGTGGTTCGAAGGGTGGTCGAAGAAGTGCGCTGAGAACCACCCCAATCTCCCACTTCAGAAGCAGTTGTCGGGTACGACGAGACTGTAAGGCGAAGGTACGCAAGAGAGCTGAGATGTCGTCTTCACTGACGTTGATGTCTGAAGATAGACGAAGGACCCTGGCTATCGCTGAACGGTACCCTTCAATGGTGCTGAGTTGAAACTTCCTGTCTCGGTGAAGGTGAAGAAGGAAGTCTGCCACTATTGGAATAGAGGCAGCGTTGGGATCGATGCTTCGGCCTCGGCACCAGGTGACGAAGTAGGCCCACTTAGACTGGTGGAGCTGAGATGTCGAGGGTCGGTTGGCTGAAACCATCGTTTCTGCAGCTGCTGTTGAAAACCCTTGGACTGTGAGTGCAGCCTGGATAGCTTACAAACGTGTAGGTTGAGCCACTGGGGGTTGTAATGGACTAAGCCGTGAGGTTGACTGAGAAGGTTGGTCCAGAGAGGAAGCTGGCGTGGTGGATCTGTGAGCAGAGGCAGCAGAAGTGGGAACCACGGACGCCGAGGCCACCACGGAACGACGAGCAGGATGATGCAGTCGGGTAGAGCTATCTTCTGTAGAACTTCCTGTAGAACTTCCTGTAGCAGGGCAATCGGAGGATAGGCGTAGGCGAGGAAGTTGCCACAACTGATGGCTAGAGCGTCGATGGCGAAGGCTCGGGGATCCAAGATCGGACTGACGAAGAGGGACAGTTGAGCATTGTTCCTTGTCGCAAACAGGTCGATGAGGGGAGGTTCCCAAATGCTGGTGATGCGTTGGAAGACCTCCATGTGAAGCTGCCACTCGGTCTGAAGAACTGTGTCTGGACGGGAGAGACGATCCGAACGTTGAGTCGACCGGGGATGTGGCGAGCTAATAGGTGACACTGATGATGCAGAGCCCGATCGAAGAGGGTCCAAGTCAGTTGAAACGCCAGATATGAACGGGTCGATCACATCTTGTTGACGTGGGCAATGCCCCATCGACGGCGTCGTGTTGTCTGAGGCGATGAGGAGAGACGAGTTCGATAGAAGATGACTCCAGTGTTGCACAGCTAGTATGACTGCTTTCATTTCCAGAAGATTGATGTGAAGTCTGGCATCCAGAGTTGACCATCTGCCTGACACTTCTAGGACGTCGAGATGGGCTCCCCATCCCGTATGGGAGGCGTCGGTGTAAAGTTGTCGATCCGGCGTCGGGGGACGGAAGAGGACTCCCCGCATGACGTTGTGACGAGACTGCCACCAAGTCAGATGTGGATGTAGAGATGTCAACACCGGAACTTGGGGGTTGAGAGACGGCGTCTGAAGATATGGTAGAAGATGGTATTGCAGAGGCCGCACTTGGAGCCGACCGTAGGGAGTAAGGTCTTGCGCTGACGTGAGTAGACCAAGAAGACTTTGCCACTGACGAAGGGGCTGTGATGACAAAAAGCTGGTTACTAACACCTGAATCTTGGTCCATCGGTCTTCCGGGGGTCGTATTAGTTGAAGGGTCGTGTCGAACACTGCACCGACGTAACGACGTTGTTGCGCAGGCTCCAACTCTTGACTTCTGGGGATGAGGGATGATTTCCCAGATGTTGGAGGATGAGAAGGGTGAATCGGATCTGAGCGTTGAGGAGAGATCTGTATGTTGCCCAGATGAGGATATCGTCGATGTACACTTCTATGTGGATACCCCGAAGATGCAGGAAGGCCATGACTGGAGAAGTGATGCGGGTGAAAAGCCATGGCGCTACGTTGACACCGAAGGGAAGGACTTGCCACTCGAATCGCCGGCCGGCAATGGCGAAGCGTAGGTAATGACGATGACGATGATGGATCGGAATGTGAAGGTAGGCGTCTTGAAGATCGATCGAATCCAGCCAATCCCGGTGATGTAAACGAGCTCGGATCGATGAATATAAATGCGTCAGATCCGTCATTCATTGGGCAGCCGTCGTCCATTAAGAATTTCCAAAGGTCCATAATCCAAAGACCTGTTTCATTAATAATATTAGCACCTGAATTAACATAACCGACATCATCTTGAAGCGAGGAGGCGGTGAAAGGTGCCGGGAGTTGAGACGTTTCAGGTCGATGATCATTCTCATCTGGTCGGAGTCTTTCTTCGGAACTAGGAAGACATGGCTGTAGAAACCGACGCTGTCCTCGGCCTGAGGCAGCTCTCTTACCGCGCCAATGGTGATGAGCGTTGCGACTGAAGATAGCAACGTCTGAAGATTTTCTGGAGAAACTGATAGTCGTGACGGTTGGGGTCGGGCGATGAGCTTGGGCTGTGTGAGGAAGTCGAAAGTAAACCCAACCTTTAGAGTACGGAGGACCCAGGCGTCGTCTGTAATAAACTGCCAATTTTTCCAGAAGTGCTGTAGTCGCCCCCCTACCACGGGATGGTTGAATCTGTGGAAGGGGGGGGGCGGGGGGAGCCGGAAGTCGTTTGGCGGATGACGGGAGTGAGGAAGAGTACAGTCACTTGTTGGCATTGCCCCTTCCTCTGGAAGACTTGCCACGGGTAGAAGATCTGCCACGGGAGTTGGAAGATTTCTGTTGTGGACGAAAAGTCGATGAAGCAGTGTCGTCTCGCTGTTGCGCTGGTTTAGAAGGCTGACCTCGACCTTTATTCTTTGCGGAAGACGAAGTCGGTTGAGAGGGACGACGAGTCGCTGCGGAGAGAAGACGGGAGGTTTTCTCATCTCTGATGCCTGGCATAACAGACGAGATGGCGCCATTGAAGATGAGCTTGGACGATAACGGCTAATGCAGAAGCTGAGATCTTGCCGACGCAGGAACCTCCGTCTTGGAGTTGGCCAAGTAAGCTGAGCGTTGAGCTTGAAGAATGGAAGCGTAGAAGAAGGCGCTGGCTTCCATAACATGTCCGTTGGCCTTGTTAAGGGAGTCAATGAAACCTTCGAGGTAGGCGCGCTGGAGAGGGACGAGTTGAATCGAACCATCGGTCCTGTAGTTGGCAGGGTCGAAAATCATACGATGAGTTGCGGACAGGAACCAGTCGGAATGAGATGTGATGCGATGAACCGCCAGTAGCATTTCTTGAAGTTGCTCCACATCCTTGGAGTTCAAGGTAAGAGATGGGGTAAGATCTGGTCTAAGTCGAAATCTTGAATGGGGGGCCTGTCAGGAAGAGCCCCATCGTGAAGCTTGTAAGTCTTGAAGCAAGGTTTTTTTAACTTGTGGTCATCCGCAAGTTGACGATCTAGAGATGCGAGCAATGAAGACCATTCCGGAGACGACGCACAGGTGAGAGAAGATGCTGTGGAAGGAATCGGAGGTAGGACGGACGAAGCAGCAGTCATTCTCTTGCGACGAGCAGAAACAGAATCTTCGTTGGAAGGCTTGGGCATCTCAGGGACGAGAGCTGCGAGAGCCGCCATCTTGGAATTGAAAGTCAAGGCACCCGAATCTTCAGCGTCGGCGCCGGGCGAATGTGATGACTCTGGAGCAGAAACGGGAGAGGCCGACTGTGGGCGACGATCAGGGCATTCTTCATTAGATGAATTGTCGTATCCAGCAGGAACGGAGTGGTGGATAGTTGGAGCACCATCTGAAGCCTGGTAATGACGAGGAGAATCGTGAGCGTCGTGGAGTTCTGGAACGACGATGCGACGAACGAGAAGAACGACGTGGAGATCTATAATGGCGTTGAGACGATCGAGAGCGACGACGAGACGTTCGGGAACGGCGATGCGAAGACCGGGACCGGGAACGGCGACGTGGCGATCGGGAATAATGATGCAACGATCGGTGACGAGAACTTGAACGCCGGCGACGGGATGAATCCGGTAACGGAGATCGATGAGGGTGGACCCACGCCCGGCCCACTTCCAAAGCGCTAGGAGGGTGGATCGTAGAGCGCAGCTGATGCGAAGACCGGTGATGGACGGCTGATGCAGTGGAAGGCCCTGATCGGAGATCAGTAGACGGCTGAGGAACTTTCTTCTTAACTTGAAGAGGTAGGAAGTCCCATGAAGTCGGTGAACGGAGGGAAGCCGGAGTCCGCTTCAACAAAGCGGGGTCTGGAGGGTGGGCCGATGACGGGCGCTTGCCGGGTGTAGACAAAGCCCTGTTTAGAAGACGGGCCGCCGTAGTCCGTAGTGCAGATCTGGCAGGTGTCTGGAGAGAAGATCGAGGGGCCGACGCCCGGGCTGATCGGGGGCTGGATTGTTAAAGAGTAGGACCCATCGACGGGGTCGGTAATCCAGCGCCGGAGGTGGACGGTTGAGGATCTGCGTTGAATGAACTTGCTGTTGTAGCAGTTCGACGAAAAGAATTGGTGAGATTAGGAGCAATAGTCGCTAGTTGAAGGTCTATTGTCGACACAGGTGTAGATGCAGACGATTGTGCGGCCGCACAATGGGTCTTTGTTTTCGTCGAGGGTTGAGACGAGAGGTGAGAAACCTGGGTCGAGTCTTCAGGCGAGGTGTTGAAATCTCTGTAGGCCCTGGGCAATGGTGACTTGAATGAAGAATGTTGTTTCAGAGTGCCACTGGGTGGAATTTGATTCCCCGAATCAAGCAGTAGATGTTCGCTGCCGGGAAGATCTTCGTTGATCTCCATGTCGGGCAATAAATCTTTCTCAGCCTGATTTCTGTCTTTGGAGGGGGGAAGGGAAAAGTTGCCTGAGGTCTTTAACAGGGACGCCCGACGAGCCACAGCATATTTTTGCCATGCCGCGTCGTCCCACTCGACGCACTACACACAGGGGATCTGCCGATAACAGATCTGAGCGCGGCATGAAAAACAGGTGGAATGCCGATCATATTTAGACCAAAACCGTGAACATGAAATACAACGCTTAGATTTTACTTTAGCGCTAGTTTTATCATCCACGGAAGACTTCTCAGACATTGTAGTACAATTCTGCTAGCTAGTCTATATAGAAAATAACTTTAGCTTACGTCCAGAAACTTAACTCTAAGTTTAGCTCCCACTAAACACGTCTGCTCTGTAGACAATGCAGTGAGAAAGTTGTTCAAGGGCGCATGCGCAGTGCAGGTCAGCTGATCTCCCTAAGGGAAGAACACTTTTATTCTGCAAAGGATCTCCTGAAGGAGGAATTAAGGCATAGCAATAGCAGGTGAAGATTTGAGCAATAAATCCCTCTTTATCACCACTTTGATACTCGACTTCATGTACATTCCTCTATAACACCGCTTCGACACTCGAATTCACGTACATGCCCCCCCCCGCAACCCCGCTTTCACTCTCGACTTCATGTGTATTCCTCCATAACACCGCTTTGACACTCGACTTCACGTACATTCCTCCCTAACACGGCTCTGACACTCAACTTCACCTATATTCCTCCCTAACATCGCTTTGGCACCCGACTTCACGTACATTCCCCCTAACACCGCTTTGAAACTCAACTGTATGTACATTCCTCGCTAACACCGATTTGACCCTGAACTTCACGTACATTCCTCCCTAACATCGCTTTGACATTCGACTTCACGTACATTCCCCTAACCCCGATTTGATACTGAAATTCACGTACATTCATCCCTCTATAATTTTGATAGCTGAAATGAATCTGAACCTGATAGTTATGAAACATACCTAGGCCTAAGTCATAATCCCACTGTGACACTCGATAAAATGACCATTTGCCACCGGTCAAGGGGTTAATGCAGTTTTTCTCGTTACCGGGGATTCGGTTGGACGATATGCGTCCAGATTGATGAGAAATTACATCACAGTTCGATTTAAGGAGGGTCAGAAAATCTCGTTTCGCAAATTACAAATTACCCCCACCTGATTTGTAAAATGCGAAACGAGGCTATAAAATGACCATTTTCCACCGGTCAAGGGGTTAATGCAGTTTTTCTCGTTACCGGGGATACGGCTGGACGATATGCGTCCAGATGGATGAGAAATTACATCATAGTTCGATATAAAGAGGGTCGGAAAATCTCGTTTCGCAAATTACAAATTACCCCCACCTGATTTGTAAAATGCGAAACGAGGCTATAAAATGACCATTTTCCACCGGTCAAGGGGTTAATGCAGTTTTTCTCGTTACCGGGGATACGGCTGGACGATATGCGTCCAGATGGATGAGAAATTACATCATAGTTCGATATAAAGAGGGTGGGAAAATCTCGTTTCGCAAATTACAAATTACCCCCACCTGATTTGTAAAATGCGAAACGAGGCTATAAAATGACCATTTTCCACCGGTCAAGGGGTTAATGCAGTTTTTCTCGTTACCGGGGATACGGCTGGACGATATGCGTCCAGATGGATGAGAAATTACATCATAGTTCGATATAAAGAGGGTCGGAAAATCTCGTTTCGCAAATTACAAATTACCCCCACCTGATTTGTAAAATGCGAAACGAGGCTATAAAATGACCATTTTCCACCGGTCAAGGGGTTAATGCAGTTTTTCTCCTTACCGGGGAGACGGCTGGACGATATTCGTCCAGATGGATGAGAAATTACATCATAGTTCGATATAAAGAGGGTCAGAAAATCTCGTTTCGCAAATTACAAATTACCCCCACCTGATTTGTAAAATGCGAAACGAGGCTATAAAATGACCATTTTCCACCGGTCAAGGGGTTAATGCCGTTTTTCTCGTCACGATATGACGATATGCGTTCAGTTTGATGAGAAATTACATCACAGTTCGATTTAAAGAAGGTGGGAAAATCTCGTTTCGCAAATTACAAATTACCCCTACCTGATTTGTAAAATGCGAAACGAGGCTATAAAATGACCATTTGCCACCGGTCAAGGGGTTAATGCAGTTTTTCTCGTTACCGGGGATTCGGTTGGACGATATTCGTCCAGCTTGATGAGAAATTACATCATAGTTCGATTTAAGGAGGGTCAGAAAATCTCGTTTCGCAAATTACAAATTACCCCCACCTGATTTGTAAAATGCGAAACGAGGCTATAAAATGACCATTTTCCACCGGTCAAGGGGTTAATGCAGTTTTTCTCGTTACCGGGGATACGACTGGACAATATGCGTCCAGATGGATGAGAAATTACATCATAGTTCGATATAAAGAGGGTCGAAAAATCTCGTTTCGCAAATTACAAATTACCCCCACCTGATTTGTAAAATGCGAAACGAGGCTATAAAACGACCATTTTCCATCGGTCAAGGGGTTAATGCAGTTTTTCTCGTCACGATATGACGATATGCGTTCAGTTTGATGAGAAATTACATCACAGTTCGATTTAAAGAAGGTGGGAAAATCTCGTTTCGCAAATTACAAATTACCCCTACCTGATTTGTAAAATGCGAAACGAGGCTATAAAATGACCATTTGCCACCGGTCAAGGGGTTAATGCAGTTTTTCTCGTTACCGGGGATTCGGTTGGACGATATGCGTCCAGATTGATGAGAAATTACATCATAGTTCGATTTAAGGAGGGTCAGAAAATCTCGTTTCGCAAATTACAAATTACCCCACCTGATTTGTAAAATGCGAAACGAGGCTATAAAATGACCATTTTCCACCGGTCAAGGGGTTAATGCAGTTTTTCTCGTTACCGGGGATACGGCTGGACGATATGCGTCCAGATGGATGAGAAATTACATCATAGTTCGATATAAAGAGGGTCGGAAAATCTCGTTTCGCAAATTACAAATTACCCCCACCTGATTTGTAAAATGCGAAACGAGGCTATAAAATGACCATTTTCCACCGGTCAAGGGGTTAATGCAGTTTTTCTCGTCACGATATGACGATATGCGTTCAGTTTGATGAGAAATTACATCACAGTTCGATTTAAAGAAGGTGGGAAAATCTCGTTTCGCAAATTACAAATTACCCCTACCTGATTTGTAAAATGCGAAACGAGGCTATAAAATGACCATTTGCCACCGGTCAAGGGGTTAATGCAGTTTTTCTCGTTACCGGGGATTCGGTTGGACGATATGCGTCCAGATTGATGAGAAATTACATCATAGTTCGATTTAAGGAGGGTCAGAAAATCTCGTTTCGCAAATTACAAATTACCCCCACCTGATTTGTAAAATGCGAAACGAGGCTATAAAATGACCATTTTCCACCGGTCAAGGGGTTAATGCAGTTTTTCTCGTTACCGGGGATACGGCTGGACGATATGCGTCCAGATGGATGAGAAATTACATCATAGTTCGATATAAAGAGGGTCGGAAAATCTCGTTTCGCAAATTACAAATTACCCCCACCTGATTTGTAAAATGCGAAACGAGGCTATAAAATGACCATTTTCCACCGGTCAAGGGGTTAATGCAGTTTTTCTCGTTACCGGGGATACGGCTGGACAATATGCGTCCAGATGGATGAGAAATTACATCATAGTTCGATATAAAGAGGGTCGGAAAATCTCGTTTCGCAAATTACAAATTACCCCCACCTGATTTGTAAAATGCGAAACGAGGCTATAAAATGACCATTTTCCACCGGTCAAGGGGTTAATGCAGTTTTTCTCGTCACGATATGACGATATGCGTTCAGTTTGATGAGAAATTACATCACAGTTCGATTTAAAGAAGGTGGGAAAATCCCGTTTCGCAAATTACAAATTATCCCTACCTGATTTGTAAAATGCGAAACGAGGCTATAAAATGACCATTTGCCACCGGTCAAGGGGTTAATGCAGTTTTTCTCGTTACCGGGGATTCGGTTGGACGATATGCGTCCAGATTGATGAAAAATTACATCATAGTTCGATTTAAGGAGGGTCAGAAAATCTCGTTTCGCAAATTACAAATTACCCCTACCTGATTTGTAAAATGCGAAACGAGGCTATAAAATGACCATTTTCCACCGGTCAAGGGGTTAATGCAGTTTTTCTCGTTACCGGGGATACGGCTGGACGATATGCGTCCAGATGGATGAGAAATTACATCATAGTTCGATATAAAGAGGGTCGGAAAATCTCGTTTCGCAAATTACAAATTACCCCCACCTGATTTGTAAAATGCGAAACGAGGCTATAAAATGACCATTTTCCACCGGTCAAGGGGTTAATGCAGTTTTTCTCGTTACCGGGGATACGGCTGGACGATATGCGCCCAGATGGATGAGAAATTACATCATAGTTCGATATAAAGAGGGTCGGAAAATCTCGTTTCGCAAATTACAAATTACCCCCACCTGATTTGTAAAATGCGAAACCGTTTCGTTTCGCAGATTACAACTTTTCGTTTCGTTTCGCCCATTTCGTTTCGTAGAATACAGTAAGCCGCTACAGGCAGTATGAAGACATCTGTGGACATATGTGAACAAGATTTTTACATGTGTTGAAAATCCATGGAATTTTTTTTACACAAATGTATCAAAATATTTTCCACCTTTGTCAAATAAACCTTTTACGCATGTGTTAAATAAATTCCAAGACTGTTAATAGACGGGAAATGGGTTGCTCCTTGTGGTATAATCCTCGTGTCTGTTTGTTATACACCCGTCTTGAAATCGCGCTCTCCTTCGGGTGGTTTTTTGCTCTTGAACAATCTCAAATATTTTAGACGATGTTTTGCGCCCCCGCAGGTTGAAAGTCATCGACGTTGTCAATTCGCACCGATTCTATTGCACCAACAGCCTGGTTGACGGCTTGACATACCGGCTCCCTTTTTGATGTCAACCCGCTCACAAGGCTGATGACAGGCCAATCTCAGTAAACTCAGATATAATATCACGGAATATTATATCTGAATTCAGCCCTATATAAATCCCGTGCTAGTTGAAACTACTATTGTTAGCCAATCAGATGGATAGCTGGTTGTAACTATTTCAAAATCACGCCCACAGTAATTACACACGGTAGCTTCGTGGTCTAATATATAAACATTATCCCGAAACAGTTTCCAAATAAGGCATTTCCCGGCAAGGTCCGTAAACATCAAAGAGTTTACTCCCGGCGAAAAGTCTGGCTTTGTTAGGGGTAGAAAATATCAAAAGATTGTGCCGTGCGATCTCCGTGAAGTAAACGTCAATCAGTGTCAGAGCGAAAAGGTTGAAATGGTCGTGATTGGCCGATTATGGGATCTCGTAGAATGTCGGCGAACATTTTGCACGAAGTTTTCATAGCGTTACGTCTAGATGGTATTCCCCTGATTTACCATCTTGGTTTACCTAGATTGATGACAGGCAGGCGTAAGCAAACACTCGCCTTGAGACCGGGCGATTTCAGCCCTCAATGGCCTCATTATTCGACAAGACGTAATATTTCGGTAACATTCCAAATAGTTTCAATTCTTGTTCTCGTTTTGGTTTTGAGATATCTCTGCTTTAGTGTAATAGCTGTATATTTATTTTACGATAATATAAAAAAGTAGTCATATTCGCCGATGATCGGTACATTAGAACTTCAGCGCGGACAGGGGAGCTCTATGGGAGTGATCGGGCCATAGGTAAACAAACACACGTGTTCGGTCTCCAACCATTTCAATGTCAACGAAAGTAGTGGTTAAGTTATCACTGCGAGCGGTTTGCTATGGAAGCCGGATGCGGCCATTCGTGCCTTCGTAGCTTCGTCTTACTCGCTACGCAACGCGAAGGCGCGAAATCGCGAAGGCGAAGCTGCGCGAAGCCACGAAGCGACGAAGGCGAAGACGCGAAGGGACGAAGCGAAGTGACGAAGTTGTACAGCATCGTCCCTTCGTGTCTTCGCCTTCGCCGTTTCGTGGCTTCGCCTTCGCCCCTTCGTGTCTTCGCCTTCGCCCCTTCGCGTCTTCGCCTTCGTCCCTTCGCGCCTTCGCGTCTTCGCCCCTTCGCGTCTTCGCCTTCGTCCCTTCGCGATAACAATCTTTGACAATATGTACACTGTAAAAATTGGTGACATGTTTAACGTCTCAAAATGAAACATGATTTTGTCCCAACTTTTGGGGCATGTGAGTACGTATATGTTTCATATTAAAACGGCGTCATGTTTCAAATTGAAACACGTGCCCTTTTCACATGAGTTAATGATGTCTCAATATGAGACATGTCTTCAATAAGCACGTGTTCGTTTGAAACATGTAACGTTCTACATTTTGAAACGTTTTGTGTATACATGTCTCAAGCTGAAACATGTTAGAGCCGACTACATGTTTCAAAATGAAACGTCTAAGCCCAAACATGACTTTGTCCCAACTTTTGAGACATGTCACAAGTGAAACGGGTCTGTACATGTCTCAAACTTGGAAGTGTTTCAAAACAGTCTACATCCTATTACGTGTTTCAGGAGACTGTCAGACTGGCATTTGCATGATACCGGTACTGAAACGAAAATATTCATCAAAAATCAACATACATCAAGTTTTATTCTCTTATATTCGTTGGAAGTCAATCTCAGGAACATCTATGAACAAGCAATAACCATATACAGAAACACATAAAACAGACTGCTCCTCAGGTTAACTCAAACCTAATAATGATTTCAAACAGATGCATGATTGGTACATCAGAATCCCTGATGTGAACCCCGTTACTATAGAGTGAAAATTGTTCATATAACAATAATGTGCTCAAGGTTTGATTCATTTATATCACTGATTCACACTTAAAAGTTAAAAGATAATTTACTCAAGTCTGAACTTGCCATATTGGTCCGTTGACACGACATTGTCTGATCTGTGATAAAGCATTATCCCATATTGTATTCCATGTCTAATCCGGCACACTGGAAACATTTCTGAACATGAGTACTGTATTACTTCGGTCTACAAATATGGAATTGCTGAATGATACTGCCTTTGTTGTTTTTCCTGACATGCTACTCGCGATTAACTATTTCTGTTTCCGGGTGTCTGAAATTTCATTCCATTTTGGGGTATGGAATACGGATCGCAGATGATTATTAAAATCAAGGCTGGAGGGCTGGATTCGTCTCCAGTTTTGCAACAGTGATCACATTGTGGGATGAAGTAGAAACATTGTTGACACTAAACACTATTCAATACTCCAATACGTATGAAAAATAATGTCCATTCCGTCTCCTTCTGATTTATATATGCCATTAAGGCCGAATCCCGTCCAACGCTGTAATGACGTAAGCAATCGTATTGACTCTGTTCAAAAAAAATCTTCTGGTGCGCTACACATTCACAATTCAAAATACTGAATGTACCTCACACGGATCACACGGAGAACACAGTTGTTAGTTCTTTCAGTGCTGCTCACATTAATGCCACTTTTATTCTGGCAACATTGCTATATATTTTGTTGGTGTGCCGTAATATGACCATATGTTTAAATTCAAAATGTCGGCCATGTAGGGTTCCAGTGAAGAGTCAAAATTTGGGCTGGGAAAATCTTACAAAAAAATCGACCAAAAATGCATATTTGGAATATGACGTAACTGTGAAGTCTTCAAAGCGGCCATCTTGCAAATTTTTTTCACAATTTTTAGTTAAGCTGATGTGAGAAATTTCAGACCTATCTCAATGAGCAAAGACATATTTGGAAGGAGAGGGGTAGAGTGAAATGGCGCCTGGGCAGGCCTCAAATACCCTAGGCCTGGTTGAGATAAATTGTTATGCAAATAATTCAATTAAAATGCTCAGTCGATTAATCCACAAAACCGACATATATGTTCCGGGTCGCTAAAGACCAGAAATAAATTTCTGAAAGCCAGTGGTAATCATATCTATGTTTGCAAATTGCTAAAGCTCTCTGTCGAACTGTGTGAAGACCACCTGGTATCTAATTCCATGCATCAGGCAGCACTATCCATTTTGTACTCCGATTTTCTTGACACATGTCGTCATGCAACTCGGTTGCACGTGTTTCAGCGTTGATGTTTCAAACAGCTTTTCGGACCGTTATAGTGAGACGCCAGCGCGAGTGAAACATGTCACAACCCTCAAATAGTTGCATCGTTACGTCTATGAGACATGTTTTTGTGGAAAAATAGGGTGAAACATTATACAATTACAGTCTTTTGATGAGGTCAATATGTGGTTTTGTGGACCTGAGAAAACAATATTCACCGAGGCCGAAGGCCGAGGTGAATATTGTTTTCTCAGGTCCACAAAACCACATATTGACCGATATCAAAAGACTATAATTGTTTTATTATATGACACTGACGTCTCCTTTTCGTTAAATTGGTGAAAGCAGTTAGAATATAGCATATAATAAGGTATTTCCTTTGCTCCCGACTATCTCGTACCTGCTGTCAGCCAAATTGTACACCGACGGCCAATCCAACGACTATTTCCATTGGCTGAGCAGACGCATACGTCACGCCGAGTCAATATCACATTTATGGACCCGCTTCGGAGTCAATATGAAAAATTAGCGATAGCCACGTGAAGGCGAATGGTCCAATGGAGAAAGAGTAACACACACAGTCATATAATAAGTAGCATTATGAAGCAACTAACATGTTACCATCTCAAAATGAAACGTTAAACATGTTTCCTCTTTTTACAGTGTAGTAGCTTGTCTTGCATTTATTTACAATATAGTTCAATCTGACTAAAACCAGATCCACAAAGGGTAAGTGGATCTGACCCTATCCTATCTTTTCCTATCTCCAAGTCGTTCCTTGACCGTCTGGCATGAAAAATAAATGTCAATAGCTTCATCCACTGGGTGAAATGTGCCAGTTTCCGAATTCGGAAACAGGGCGGAAACTGGGTGGAAACAACCGGATTCCATCCAGTTTCCGCTCAGTTTCCGCATAGTTTCCAAATTGTAAACTGGACAGATACAAGATGGAAACTGCACGGAAACCATGGAGCACCCCAAGCGGAAACTGAGCGGAACCCAGGATTCCGGAGGTGCGGAATAGTGAACGTGTTACACTTTCCAAGCTGTTTCCGCCAAGATTCCGCAGCGGAAATTATGCGGAATCTGGGCCGGAAACAGGATTGAAACCGGTTGGAAACTGTAACACTCTGCTGGTTTCCGCACTGGAAACAGCGCGGAAACTGGCTGGAAATATGAAAAATCCAAATACAGCTGTGTGGAAAATAAGCGGAAACAGGTTGGAAACAGACCGTCCTTAAAAGGTTTCCAACCAGTTTCCGCCTACTTTCCGACTAAGTTTCCAAATTGTAAACTGGACAGAAACAAGACAGAAACTGGGCGGAAACCATGGAGCATGCCAAGCGGAAACTGAACGGAACCCAGGATTCCGGAGGTGCGGAATAGTGGACGTGTTACAGTTTCCAAGCTGTTTCCGCCAAGATTCCGCAGCGGAAATTATGCGGAATCTGGGCCGGAAACAGGATTGAAACCGGTTGGAAACTGTAACACTCTGCTGGTTTCCGCACTGGAAACAGTGCGGAAACAGGCTGGAAATATGAAATATCCAAATAGAGCTGTGCGGAAAATAAGCGGAAACGGGTTGGAAACAGACCGTGCTTAAAAGGTTTCCAACCAGTTTCCGCCTAGTTTCCGACTAAGTTTCCAAATTGTAAACTGGACAGATACAAGATGGAAACTGCACGGAAACCATGGAGCATGCCAAGCAGAAACTGAGCGGAAACAGCTTGGAAACAGACCGTGCTTAAAAGGTTTCCAACCAGTTTCCGCCTAGTTTCCGCCTAAGTTTCCAAATTGTAAACTGGACAGAAACTGGGCGGAAACCATGGAGCACCCCAAGCGGAAACTGAGCGGAACCCAGGATTCCGGAGGTGCGGAATAGTGGACGTGTTACAGTTTCCAAGCTGTTTCCGCCAAGATTCCGTAGCGGAAATTATGCGGAATCTGGGCCGGAAACAGGATTGAAACCGGTTGGAAACTGTAACACTGGTTTCCGCACTGGAAACAGCTGTGCGGAAACGGGCTGGAAATATGAAATATCCAAATAGAGCTGTGCGGAAAATAAGCGGAAACAGGTTGGAAACAGACCGTGTCCGCCTAGTTTCCGACTAAGTTTCCAAATTGTAAACTGGACAGAAACTGGGCGGAAACCATGGAGCATGCCAAGCGGAAACCGAGCGGAACCCAGGATTCCGGAGGTGCGGAATAGTTACAGTTCCCAAGCTGTTTCCGCCAAGATTCCGCAGCGGAAATCATGTCGAAAGTGGGCCGGAAACAGGATTGAAACTGGTTGGAAACTGTAACACTCTGTTGGTTTCCGCAATAGAAACAGAACGGAAACAGGCTGGAAACATGAAATACCTGAATAGAGCGGTGCGGAAAATAAGCGGAAATGTTAGTTTATACAAAAGAAAAGTCAGTGGTAAAATGTTCAATATTTATTTACATTCAGATTGGTATACAGTTCTTTGATCCTGAAATATCAGTGCATTGGAGAATAAGATGTCAAACCAACAAGTTAACAATGGATGATTCTGGCGCCATTCTACTCTAATGTAAACACATTAAACTAAATACTTTCAAGGTGAAATGCAAAGGTTCGTCTACATCATTTGATATTTGCAGTAAGATTGGAGAAATAATGTGTATATTAACTTCATTTCAGTTTTAAAACATTTGCTTAAGCCTAATGAAGTTAAAAACTAAAAAATGTAAAGCTGTATTATTTACAAAATTTTGATCCGTACATGATTACCTCCCCCTGGGGGCGCTGCGATACGTGACGTAGCAGTGGAACCAGCACAGTCTGCACAACATGATGTAGCTGCATTGTATGGAAATACCTCACATAGATAAGCTAGGCTATTGCCCACGAAGCCTTTACTTGTGTCATTCACGTTCACTGAAACATATCACAGGTTGGTGATCATTCGCTATGGGGGATAAAAGAAAAAGTCGGAATATACCAATCTATATTTCCGATTCTCTCGGTATGACTGTCGCCCACGGCACCTGCAGTGTCACTGATTCTATCGTTGTCTGAAGGTTCTTTGTTCACAATAGGTTCGTGTTGGTAAGGCAGGGGCACCCCTGCATTAACCATTGCCGTGAATTCTTCTTAATTCCTCGTCAGAAGAAGAGGAAGAAGTGTAAGAAAATTCCTCTGCATCACTGTCGTCTACAATCATGTTAGCCGCCATTTTTTTCTGGTGGAAAAGCTCCGAGTCAAGGGGAGATAAGCGATGCCATGTTTTAAAGCCGCTGATCATACACGTGTTTTATTTCTCTTTAAAAAATAAAACTTATCACCAGATTTCGTTCATTGATGGTTGTATAATTTATTATCATCATAAAAAGGAAAGGGAAATGCTTTTTCTTACTTTTAATACCTTTGCATTTCACCTTTAATACGAAGCTGCGCATCAAAAAACCCATACATTCATAATGTATTCAATTTGAACCAAGATGTCAGGAACACCAAGCAGTCAAGTCACAAATATACAGATTATCAAAAGTTTTCCAATTCGAAATGACCCCTAAGATTTCCGTCCAATCAGAGAAACCGGTATTCATTACATAAATTCCTTGATGCATCAATATGATCAATGATGTATACCAAATTTTACATCGTGCATTTGAACAGTATCAGAGATAGAGATCATTAATGATTTCGCATAAATTAAAGATGGCCACCCATCCTTCCCGCCACTCAGAGGAACTGATGTGGTTATTCATTGAAAGTCTCTTGATACATTGATGCTGTGCACCAAGTTTCGTATAGAACACTGAAATGGTATCAGAGATATACATCATTAAAGATTTTGCATAAATTAAAGATGGCCACCAAGGTTTCCGCCTAATCAGAGAAACCAGAACTGTCATTTGTCGTCTCTTGATGCATCGATGATGTATACCAAATTTTACATCGAGCACTTGAACGCCAGAGAACGAGATCATTATTGATTTTGCATAAATTAAAGATGGCCGCCCATCCTTCCCCCCACTCATTGCAAGTCAGTTGATACATTGATGCTGTATACCAAGTTTGTTATAGAACACTTAAATTAGATCAGAGATATATATCATTAAAGTTTTTGCATAAATTAAAGATGGCCGCCTAGGTTTTCGATCAATCAGGTCCCGATTCAAAGTATCTGGATGTATCGATGATGTATACCAACTTTCATATAAAACAACTGAATGGTAACAGAGATATGTATCATTATCGATTTCGCATAAATTAAAGATGGCCTCCAGGATTTCCAGCTAATCAGAAAAGCCGGTTTGGTAATTCATTTAAAGTTGCTTGATGTATCGATAATGTATACCAACTTTCGTATTGAACAGTTGAATGGTTTCCGAGTTATGGATCATTATCCATTTCACATAAAATTAAAGATGGCCGCCAAGGTTTTCACCCAATCAGGTCCCAATTAGATAGGCTTCTGGTCCTTGACTAGGTAAATAAGCATACCAAATTTGGAATTCTTCAGTGAAACCGTTCTCCGGCTATCTCGCTCACGTACGGACGTACGGACAGACGGACATACAAGACGACAATACCCCATGGCCAAAATTGGCCGAGGGGTAATAAAACAGTCCATGAACAAGTGTAATATTCAGTCCATCAAACGCAACATGGGTGTAACATGAAACAGTGGTACCTTAAGCTTTGTTGCCACAGTTTACATGTATGACATATCAAGAACAAACTTCATCTGTCTCCTGTTAACACGGTCGTTCGATTTGCCAAGATTCTTGGTCCCGTGATCCTTTGCGAAATGTCAAACAACAACAACACCGACATAACGTCATAATTGAAAATTAATCGCAACAATACAAACAGACGATGTCACGTCTCAAACGCGTCACCTGTGTGACGTCGGGTCACATGCATGATCTCCACAGATATGTCTACGTTATGTTCCATGTTCTATGCGTTCGTGCATTATCCAATAGGAAGCTGTAATGCTGACCGTGCAACCAGAGTCTGTAGGGAGAACAGGACCGGATGACTGGATTCGAGATTGATATCTCTAGTGGTCCTTTCACTTAGTAATATTTTCCCGTGTTCACTGAAGTCCAAGTAATCATTTTCACTTCACTTGGAGCAACTGGCACCTGCAGGATAACATCTTTATAGCACCTCTCTTCGCTTATTGGTCTATCAGGGTAAACAGATGTCAGGATCACCAAGCATGCCAAGGGGAATGTTACTTGCTCGTCTTATTCTGTACTTCTCAACAACATTCTGTAAAAATCAAAAGTTTTATTAAGGTTAGTCAGAGTGAAAACTAAATCGAAATGGTCTATAAGGCCAGGCTATGCAATACTGGTAATTCATGAGGCAGTGGATGGGAAAGTTGACATCATATTCTGGCTGTCAGGCCTAGGCTTCTAATAAAGCTCTGCAAAAAACAATAGACAGAGAGTTGGGAGGGGTTGTTTTATTGTCGGATAGAGCCGATTACCTAATTAGTCCATGTTGAAAAATGGCGTCCATTGTCAGTTTGTGCACGGTGGGGAAGTGTGATCTCCGTTATCCAGTTTTTTGAGAGAAAGCCTTTGTTCGCGGGGCGTTATTAGCAAGTGACCCCAGCAGGGAGAATTCCAGGTCAAATGACCTTGACCGTTATTCTCAATCTCACGTTCGACTTCCTGTGATTGAATTATTAGAAGACTTACGTATATAGATAATATAGGGCTACCATCCAAACTCCAGTCTGAACAAACGATGCACGGGATTGCTCCTCGATCTAACATGAGATTGATCTAATCAAAACCCCTTGGCTTTCCCCAAATGATTGAGACCCATGTGTAGTGTGAATTGGGGAAGAGACAGTTCTATGTGGGATGATTAAGATATACCGGTAGTTGGTTACATTCAGGCATATAGGACAGAAATAGAAAAATTATATATCTGTAAAGGGGCATGACTTTGTAAAATATGGGTCGATGCCACTTTCGACAGGCGTCTGACTTAGCACTCTGTAAAATAAGAATCGAGACAAATAAGCTGTACCGAACACGGATCTGCAGATATAACTTGTACATTCAACTACATATAGCAAAATCGGAGATTATTACATCTGAAAGGGGCATAACTCCATAAGCCGAGGCGAGTAATCCTTTGTTGGCTTGTAGAATACAACAATATAAACAAGTTTCCAAAATATATAGTAGCTATATCGAACAGTTCTGCAGATATAGTTGGTTACATTCAGGGATATAGGACAGGAATGAAAATTAATATATCTGTAAAGGGCATAACTCTGTAAAGTATGGGCCGAGGGGCACCACTTTTGATTGGTGTCTGACTTAGCACTCTGTGAAATAAGAACCAAGACGAATAAGCTGTACCGAAGACAGATCTGCAGATATAACTTGTACATTCAGCTACAGCCGAGGCGAGTAATCCCTTGTTGGCTTGTAGAATACAACAATACAAACAAGTTTCCAAAATATAGTAGCTATACTGAACACACTTCTGCAGATATAGTTGGTTACACTCAGGCATATAGCACAGAAATAGAAATTAAAAAATCTGTAAAGGGGCAGACCTCTGTAAAATATGGGCAGAGGGAAGCCATTTTCGATAGGCGTCTGACTTAGCACTATATAAATAAGTGTTGAAAATTTGGGTAAGTCCGTCATGTATGATACCATGAATTAGATCTATGTGCATATATATACATATATAATATGAATTACATCTATGTGCATATATATATACATATATACCTACAACCGTTATATATATATATATATATATATATATATATATAGATTAAATGATCACAGTAAAAACTGCCTTTGTGTATGGTAAATATAGTATTAGAAAAAAGTCATGACTAACTCGGACTGATTGATTTTGCTAACTAGTTTCACTGCTTTCAGCAGTTCTTCAAAGCATCGTTTATTAAAATCAATTCGATGGCATATATGTATGTATGTATGTATGTATACGTGTATATATTATGTACACACATGTGCGTTCGTCTGTGTGTACTTCGTGTTTGGATCATGTGTCAAGTGTTGCTTACTGGTGAAATATATGTACATGCGTGTGTGTGCGTGTGTTACTGTCCGTGTGTTCTAATATACACCGACTACCTACAACCGTCGATCATGTTTTATTAATGTGTGTGATTATTACATGGTTCATGTGCAGTATATGCGTGTTATTTTGTTTCAATATTTCTCTGTCTTGTTAACTCTGGGAAACACCGACATCCACGCGTTCTTGCATTTTTTTTTACAAGCAATTGTCCCAACCGACACCCGACATTTACCGACTAACCTGAAAGGAGGCTGTCTTCCGGTAGCGGTAAGTTTCTGTGCCATTATACGACGGACACACCCATCAGGCGTTATTCAACCTCACCTCAAGGTAAGAAGTTATTTTGCTTGTAAATGTTTTATGATGGAATGGAACAGTTTGTTGATTAAGGTGACACTCAGACAGCATATGCTAATCATATTACAAGACGCCTTGTATGTTACACTGCATGATGCACGCGTGGTTGGTTTTGTCGGTTGCATACACGCCGATGTTCACCGACATTTTTGCAACTATTCAAGAATTCTTTAAGGCAAGGCCTGGTCATCTCACCAGCTCCCATCTCCTTATCGTAGGATATACTCTCCCATATAAGTATAACATTGGAAAATCGAAAAGAATCGTCATATCTATAAAACCATATATTCCCGACAGTTAATATTCACAGAATTTGTGATGAGATATTTTTCCCACAATAGACTTTTCCAGTAAATTTCAAACGAAACATTACCGTACAAACAACGAGCTGCAGCCCATGTTAAGGCCCATGTGTTTAAGGCATATAGGAGTCAGTTCCCCAGTTGCTTTTTTACGAGTGAGTTAAAATTGAACACAAGCTCTATTGTTCTCACTCAGGATTGACTCCAATAAATGCGTCAGATCCGTCATTTATTGGCAGCTGTCGTCAATTAAAGTTTCCATCAAATGAAAGACCATTGCGAACAGTGTCGGGAAATATTTATTGTATTTTTGTACGATTTTATGACACAGAGTAAACTGCAAATAAAGCATGATATTCTGCCGTAATACATATATTTCAAACTGTGTATGCACTTTACAATTCTTGATTCAAGCTTAAGGTGTGTATACTTTGAGTTTCAACACAGACTCACTGTTCCAATGTGCATATTTCACCAAAATCGGGGAAATTAAATGCAAGATTCAAATTGACTTGACACTTATGAGTTATCATCTCTCAGATTTTGGTGAAAAATGCACATTGGAACAGTGAGTCTGTGTTGGAACTCAAATTATACACACCTTAAGCTTGAATCAAGCATTGGAAAGTGCATACACAGTTTGAAATATATGTATTAAGACAGTGTGACGTCACTGGACCTAGATGTGATTGCAACAGACCAACATAGAATACCATGCGTTATTTGCAGTTTACTCTGTGTAATAAAATCGTAACAAATTACAATAAATATTTCCCCACACTGTTTGCAATGGTCTTTCATTTCATGGAAACTTTACTTGAGGGTTTAAGAGGTTCTAAAGGTCCATAATTCAAAAACCCGTTGCATTGATGGTGTTAGGCGCAATTTAACAATCCGCGCGATTTCGAAATCGTTTTTTAAATTTTAAAATAGTGCAATTGTCTTTCACCTCCATGTTCGTGAAGTGTAGTACATTGCCATTTCGTATCCGAAAAGTGATGTTGTGATATTGGTGTGACCAATGAGAAATAGAATGTTCTAATGAACATATTAATCTGCTTGATGGGTATCTTCGTCACGCTTTGTTCGCGACTGTTCATATAAACACTAAGGAGATGCAGTTAATATAGTGTTCATACGACCCCTAGCCCCAGGTTATTTGTTCTCGGTGTTGGCCATGCAATTCAGAATACGATATTTTTCAACGACTTTCAGAATAGTGGGGCTTAGCGGTCTCGCAGCACCACCTGTCTTCTAAAGCAAGACAGCTCATCGTATGGCCCGAAGGGCGAAAGTATCGCAGTCTCATCTGTACACTGAAACGTTGAATCGTTATCGCAGCAAGGCGTCAAAGGGCATCTGCATGTTTCAACCCTTCAAATCTCAGAAATAGAGGAGGAAGAGTGGACCTGAAGAAGGGTTCGGATGTCCGGCGTCAATCGTGGCGGATGCATGCAGAAATGGTATTCGGTTATACAACACTCTAAACATCTACGTTTAAAACTGAGAAAATCCAAAATTACGCCCTGATTGGCTAAAGCCTCGATGCCAAGAACGAATGAGAACAGCGCAATGCCACATGTCCCGACCTGCACGGTGGGACGCCATATTCGTGCGCATGCGCAGTCGGCTTTAGCCCCAATGTCTGGCTACCGACATCTCGTTTAGTGAAACCCTCATGTCTCTCACCCTACGTTCCACACCTGATACGCATGCGTAATGGATCCTGTGCATACGTAGTCGATCTATCTACTTTAATGCGCATGTCTGGCTCCGGGGATCTACTTCAGTGAAATCCGTGTGTCTAATCCAACATCACCGGAAGTGACGTTTGACCTCTCCACCACAGCTGCAGCACAACCAGTGGTTAGGCAATTTGCACTCTCTAACGAAATTTCAAATGTCGAACATGCATGCACACAAAAATGAATGTATCGCCCACGGGCAATACCCCTACAATGAATATAGAGATTGCATTGTGTTTTCCTTGATTATTCACTGTGCCTATTTTCTTCTTGTTTCAGATGGTACTAAAAACAGTTTCTCTCATTACGCTGGTGGTTGCGTTTCATATATCGCAACGGCTTTGTATTGAAATGAACTCCACCACAACAGACCATGTCGCGAAAGCCGTAGCGATGTATGAGAGTATGGAACACAAATCTTGGACATTCCAACCAAATATTCAGTTCAATGATGGCACCCAACCCAAAACCGCTGAGTTTTTCTTGCCTGATATTATTCTGTGGTGCCCGGTTACGATGTGCAACATCGTTATCAAATGTCCCGAGCATGATACCAGTCTCTCTCCCTCTCACTGGCAGTCATCGAACATGTTAAGCCAACAGCCCAGGATGCTGTACGGATTAAAGGGAAACTGTCTGCTGGTCGGGCGCTGGTACACCTGCCAGGTCATACGATGCCGTTATAAGGTTCTTTCCACTGATCACACTGTTCTGTCTAATTTACCTAAGTATATCCGTTTACCGTTTTTCCTTATGCACCGAAGTGGATGCACTATGGATTTGATAACGTTCCTTACCACTCAAATTCATCTTGGAAACAACTTCATGGAAATGGCAAACGCATTATGGGAAATGCAGCAAGCAGAATGTCTTGAACGATCTATTGTCTGTGCCGCGTTGCAACATTCGATGGGAGCGCAGGCACCAGAAGAGGTCAGCTTGAAAGATTTTTTGTCGACTGTGAAGAATTCTTGGATATTCAATACACCAAGCGACGACTTGTTAATATCGTTATTCCTTGAAAACTTTACACATAACAAACAATGGTATGAGAAGGAAATGAGCGAAATAACGGCATCGTCCATTTCAATGGATCACACTTTCAAAGTATCCAGAAATATAGGTTTAGAGAGACAGATAGACGGCAAATGGGTCAAGCAGTATGACAGTATATTTCTCGTAATGAATGAATTTGGACAGGTTGTAACGTGGTTCTTCTCAAAGGGAACGGCATTCTGTGAAGCGGCACCATTTCTAGCGAGATTTCGTGATCGACTTAGTCATGCTGGAAGCAGCCTAGACAGTGCTATGGTTGACAATTGTTGCCAATGGCGTGGAAAACTGCAAACTGTTTTTGGGCCAGGACTGAATGTTAAACTTGATTTATTCCACGCGGTCCAGCGTTTTACGCAAACTTTGCCGAAACGATGCGCTGGGAGTTCTCGGAGCATGTGCATTGCCGATTTCTCTCTAGTGTTTCGCACTTCTACTGACATGCACAGCGTGCGAGTAGAGTCGACCCCTTCTCCAGAAATTTTAATAAACAATCTTGACAACTTCATAAAAAAGTGGCAAATGACCGAAAACAGCTTGTTGAATGAACTGCTTTGCATGCGCTCCAGAACATTCGAGGGCATATCATTAAAGGCTGCCTCAGCGGAATTCCACCTGGATATGGAACAGAAAAAAACGAAAAGATTCATAGCTTGATGAACAGATCACTTATTACTGGTGCTACCCGGGTTGGACCAGAGCTGGCTTTTGCACTTCTCACCGTTTTGCTCTATTCATTTAATTGTCGTGCCGGTAAACGAAGAAGTAAGAAAAACATAACGACATTTCATCTTGCACGAAAGTATCTTCTCTCCAGCTTATTAGACAACAAAATGGCCAAAGAAAAACGTGAAGAAACGGAGTTCTTTGGATTCGCCAGAGACTCTTCCAGTGGATTGGACAGCCTTCGAGGCTGGATAAATGCAAACCCACTCGAAAACGAAACCCCAGATTCCATAATTCATAGAGATAATGTCGCTCCATCGCAATGTGAATTCATTATCAGACATTTTTATGACCGTATGGAGATTCTCAATTTCTACAAAAACCAATGTCATGGGAAAGACCTTCGTCCAATGGACCTGCTGATTACTCCACAATCCTGTGCACAACGTCTGTTACATGGCCGAGGGGAGTTGAATTCCGCGAATGATGACCACAAAATTAGACTCGTCAGACATTTAACTTCTCTCGGTTTAGAGATCCAACCGGTGCCCGCGGATGGCGACTGTTTGTTCCACAGCATTGCCTTGGAGTTGTCCAAAATCCTTAGCGACACTGACTGTCCTGGTTTAAGAGCGCATTTGTTGGAAATTGATCCAGAACTTTACAAAGGCTTGCAAACTGATGTGTATCTGAAGAGTCCGGTTCTCCGCCTCCGACAACTCTGTGTTTCATACGCCATGGAACATAATGGGCGATATAGTCAATTCTTGAATATGACCGAGGAAGAGGCGATCCGACAAATTAAACAATTCATTAACCCCGGAGTGTTTTCGGGTTCAGTCGGTGATATTATAGTCATGATTCTCGGGGATCTTTTGCGTTGTCCAATAGTGGTTGTTACCTCTTTGGAAGCGATATCTATCATCCCTTTTCTTCCTGATCGACCTGTATGTCATTCTCCCATTTATATCGCTTTCAATCAAACAGGCCCTGGGCATTATGACGCAACAAAGCAGATGTCCATCTCCTCTGACGATTCAAATATCGATGATGCAAAGTCTGTACAATCACCTGATATTCAGGTTTCCTGTAGGTGTGGCCAAGATGTAAAGAAGGCGAAACCGAACTACAGGTCATGTATAAACTCAGAGGGACAAAAATATCGAACACGGTGCCCCTGTTTCAGGAGTGGAATAGATTGCTCTCCAGACGTATGTAAGTGTGTCAATTGTTGCAATGGGAAACCTCCACAAAGTGACAAGAACGTCATGCCAAGGAAGCGTAAGCGTAACCAGGCAACCAGACGCACTAATCTTTCTAGCTTTAACTTTCTAAAGAAAGAAAATGAACAAATTCAACACGGTTCATGGACAGATTATGAAACCTGTTTCCTGGAATCGGTTTTGTTTGCTTTGTCCCAAAACAGCGTGGAACAAACCACAGAAAATGTCCACAAAATGTACAATTTAGTTTGTTCCAGTGAAGTTGCTGAAAACATCTCTTTGCCCGTTCGACTGAAGTCAATGTTGCAGATTCAAGGGAAGCTGTCTTCAAGACAAGACACTCGAGTCGCGCTCTTTAAATTGCTTGAGCACCAATTAATGCTTGAAATATCTGTCTTGAAAAAATGAAAAGCCTGCGACATGGCTCGAGTCTCAAAGAAAGTGCTAAATATCCCTGTTTAAATCTGATTAATTATGTAATCAGTTAACATGTTCCGACGAAACCGACTGTATGCTTGATCCATACGAACTAAACGATGATTCATATTTGAATTTTTACATCTGTAATCACTATTTTTAAGACATAATTTTAACATACCCCACGGGATTGTGGGACAAAACACATGTGTAGGCTACACGAGGTCTTGTATTTATGATTATAATGAGGTTGAAAACGTGCGAGTAAGTGATAGTTGTGATACAATTCACCGCTTGGCGCCTTTGGGTTTGACGAAATATCAGACGACGGTGGGGAATTACAAATACCACCTTTACCGATACTAAACTTCTAGCTTTTAATCGCTATCGGAAACGCCCGTTGAAAATCACTGTGAGTGTAGATTATTTTTTGTGGAATAGTATTCAACCTGGGTGCCAGAGAGGATCCGCGATATATCTGAAGACCGCAAACTCATGTTGCTGTTCTACCCCTCGCACAGATCGTTGTCAGGCACGCGTCGATTGGCTAATTTGTTATATGCCCAGACAATAGCCGTATTTGAAAATACAGGACAGCCTCAAGAAGTAGGTCAGATAAGCTCCGCGCGTACCGCCAGGCAGGTGCCTTTGTGTCAGGGTCAGATGACGCGACATGGAGCTTCAGTGATCTTTAGACATACTGCGGATCTACCTGGGTTCCCAGATTGGAATAGTATACTCTGATAACAGCGGACCAAGCTTGACTGTTATGTTGACTTGTAACCCATGTTTTAATTTACATTTTTGGTTGAGGTGGTTGCAATTATTCACGAATAAAGTCAAACTCGTATTGTGGTTGAATAACTCTTATTTACTTTTTAGGAAATTATGATAGAACAAGATTTAAATTATTGTCCGTGTTGATAAATGAAGAGGAAACGAATCTCTTCATCTTATGGATAACATAATTCGCACTGGTTCAGAGAAACATACGCCAACAGCAGTCTTAGTATAATTAAAAATAAACCTATCGCAGTGCTAGGCAGTATATCGAACAGTATTGCCAGTCAAGCCATCTCCTACGGTGGCTCATGGGGGACATGCGTTTTATTTTACCAGTTTATTTATTTTTTGTTAATTTCTACCTCAGTTGAAACGTTATAACTCGAGTTGAAATAATTTCTATCTCAGTTGAAACGTTTCAACTCGAGTTAAAACGTTTCAACTGCGGTAGAAATTAACAAAAAATAAATAAACTGGTAAAATAAAATGCATGTCCTCTATGAGCCACCGTAATCTCCAGAAGCCTCTGAACTTGAAAGAGCGTAACGGCCAACTGTTTCGCTGACTAATCAAAACAAGCCTAATGTCTGTTGACGACATAGTATGTTCACATGAGCGGGAAATGCTGCTCGTCAGAGTGGGATGTACTCTAGATGAGTTCCCGATTTTGCGCGGGGTCGGGCACATTCTTTTCGAGAACCGTGTCTCACCATGGGTCAGGCAGTTCTTGACAAGCTCTCATAATAAGGAACTCTCACCTGGGAGTCTGATTCAAGCTTCACATGAAACAAAACGGAATTATTCACATACCATCCAGCCAGAGATCCTCGCACTGCTATAGATCCATTACAGATGCAACTGAAAAGGCCTCTAATTTTATAATTTTATGACAGATGAGGGCGATCTCCCCTGCCACTCCCTCTCCAACCGAGTGTACAAATCACAAATCAAATGAACCGAGAATATCTGGATGCAAATGACAATGGAAATTACGAATGAATTACTTATAAAAGTTAGGCCTTGTTAGATTGTCTAGCCGACCCTCCGAATATCCGACTTATATCAGATACTTTCTTGCATGCATGATACCTAAAGATGCCTTATTTCCCGCCAATTGTTCAGAAAGGGGAACAATATAAGCACAACCAAAAGGCCTAATGTCATCAGCTTCATCGACATATCATTGGAAAACAAATCTGAACTAAATAGGCTTTTTCAGACATTACCAAGTACATGAACATGGTGAAGGCATGCCCTTCTGACGCCATGTATCCACATTTAATTTATTCACAGAATAGACGAATTGCCGGTTTAGTGATATTCAGCAATCGTCGCCGACCGTCGGGCACCAGCGCACAGTCGGGCGAAGACTCAGGTTGTACGACCGGGCATGTTCTCCATAAGGGCCCAGGTTTAATAAGGGAAGAAATGAGCAAGATGCTCTTTAAAACGACTAGAAAGAAATATTTAATATTTGGTGAGATAATGTGAACAAATACTAGTTCTGGCATATGACAATTTTATAGATACATTTTAATCCGGTTGTTTAATGTGGGACCCTAATGGAGAGCATGCCCGGTGTAAGGCCTGTGTCTTTGCCTGACTGTGTGCGTTGATGCGCGACGATGGTTAAACTGGCAATCGTCTATTTGGAAATAACTGGGCGAATTGAATAATAGCAATACCCTGCAATAACTACTAGACAATGGAGACGAGTGTTCGGTGTTGTAACCTTCTCAAACACTGTTCGCTCAAATGAGCAACTGTCAAATATCATTTTCACGCGTGATCTTTACATATCTCCACTAGGCGGCGTCTAGTCCTCTCACAAAATCTTGAACGGTCTTTGAGATGTACTGGGAAGCCGTCTTTCCATACGCTTCGGCGTAGGCCTCCCGATCCACATCCGATTCCGTGTTGAGTTGTTCAAGAGCTGTCTTAATGAAGACCATGGACTGTCCTCTGGTCTTGAATTGTCCTAGACCCTTCTCTGCTAGTTCTTTCATGACGACGATGACTTGGGCAGTTGCTGGTCTGTCTTTTTTGTCGAACAGACGCACCACCTCTCTAGGCGTAGTGTATGGTCCCTCGCAATACAGGACTTTCCTTGTGATCTTGTCCTCAATGGATTCGGCCTCTGTCTCAGCACTAGTCTGTTACCTCGTTGTCGAGAAGGCTGTGAGCTGAAAAGATAAACTAGAATTTACTCTCTGTAGGCTACATACTGTATCACGTGTGACTTTAGAACTCTATGTTCCCTGGAAGCAGGAGTGAGTGAATAGGTTGTAAGATCACTTTCATCAATGTCTCAATCATATATAACGACCGCGCAAAGTGGAAGCGCACATCTGCGCACTTGACGAAGCAGGGAGGTGTAACTTAACATGGAGTTGAATGGAGCCATGTCAGAAAACTGCCAATAGCTACATGAAATTAAAGCATGGTTTAGCGAACAGGGATAGTTTTAACATATTATCGTTTGCTCGAGTCCAGTGTAATCAGTTCCGTTCTGTTTTCTTTTTGGTGAAATTTCTTACTTTTCCTATCTAGTCACATTTTTAAGTTTCTCCTCGGTAGTCCCCGCAGTGATCGGTGCGCTCTCTCCAATAGGATGGCGGCGGCGTTTCAGCAGCGTTGTGGTTGCAGTGCTGGCGACCACCAATAATGCATCAGTTACCCGATCACACATCAATGCAACATCTCCTCAATTAAGTTTTTTCTCCACGGTTTGTTTTCAATATTAATTACATTCAACCAATGTAAAAGTGAGAGATGAGTGAATTTCCTCTTCGTGTAACTACACAAGAAACGTTTCCGTGTTTAAGCTGTTCTCAGATGCCATTACATGAAGACGATGCATGTGTGTTGACATTCATATACATGTACATGGAAGTATCCTCGTAATATTACATTTGCACGCGTCCATTGATCAGTCATTAGCGGGACTGATTACGGAATTGTGATGCTCATAGCGACCATATCCCGCTCACTATAGTTGCAAGGTCGAGAAGGTCGCCAAAGGAAATGAAGATCGCGACACTAGTATTGTAAAGAAACTGCTATCCTTTTAAGCAAAATCGATGTGCGACCTTCTCGACCCTGACCCATCGCAACCGATTCGGCTTAGTTATAAAATATACTAGCTTTTTTTACAATCATCGTGATCGAACCTTTGCTACCTTCGCGAGATCGAAAATTTTCCAAAGACCAAAGATTTTCCGCTCTCGGCTATCACACGTAAGTTCGTTATACGTGCTCCTATTAATTTAACAAGTTGATGTTACGATGAGATACAGTCTAGTGTGATCGGGTAAACAGAAACGGAAGCCAAATACTATGTGAACTTCTCTGAAATTAGAGATTACACTGGACTCGAGCAAACGATAATATCAATGCTCACCTTCTGGTAGACCTGGCGCTGGTTATCAAAGTACTCCATTAAGCTGATGGATCTATTAACCGTTGTGATATTGATTGTTTTAGGAATGATGAAATTTTCCGAGTCCAACATTTCTATATCGTCCGGAAGATCGTTTGTGTACACCTTCGCGAATATGGTCTCGACAAAACGCAGGATCCCACATAACATGGAAGAATACAATTCATCTTATTTCACGACTTTGGGCATATACACAAAGTATGGCAGGAGACAGAGACAGTGCATACAAACTACGTGAGACAAAGTCAACAACACTGTAGCAAACTATACTACTAAATACATTGAGTAAATCCTCTAATAGCTCGATCACAGGAAGTGAGAATCTCAACAACATAAATGGGAGGGGGAGGGGGTGCGGATGGGGGTCAAACATTCAAGAACATTCACTCTGAGTGTTATCTGTGTAAGCAAACGGCCTATATACACAACAGTATCCCTGAATGCTTACAAGAATGTGTACAATTTTGATAGAGAAGAAATTTCCAAGAAAATTTATTTTACCTGGTCAGAGATCTTGAATCTTTCGAAAAGTTTCCTTCGAACGTCCCTTGGTCCCACTGGGAATTGAGTCTTTCAACGACGTCATCGCAGTATTCGACGTAACGGACCCTTGCATCTTGGTCAAATTCAAGCTGTATCCCCAGCTTTTCACACTTCAGTGCATACGAATACATATATTTGAAGTTGTGCAGTTGAGACTTCAAATTTTGTAGCTGCTCAGCATACTTGTCGACATCCGCCTGTTTTAACAGATGGGGCCGAGGGCTGCAAAGCAGCAATCTATCCACAAACCCGTCATGAGACGCCAGAAGTTGGCAGTATTGTTCTAGGAAAGTGTCTGGGGTTTGGAATCCTCCTATGCACACATGGGGATCCTCGACGGTGGTTGTTTTTAGCCTTCCCTGGTTGTCTGCAAACGAGGCCTTTAGCAGACCACCATCATACAGACGGCAGAAGTGTGCCCGATCGGCGCTGCCTTCTGTTTGCCGCTTGAATAATTGTTCGAAAAAAGCCCCCATTTCTTCATAGGCCAAAAGACCTACACCGCATTTCTCCAGATGCGCCAATAACCCCCTCCTGGTGAAATCATCGACGAGAATGTTTCTCGATTCAGTGGGAAGAGATTGCACACATGTAAGCCTATGGGCTTGTGATTTTCACGCTCCTGGGTGGGCCAGACAAACGATAAACACGTTCAATGATTCAGAGTATGTTTGTCTTACTTTCACTTTCGTACCTGGACCCAGCAATGCCGACACGGTTGTGAGACAACTCATTAGGACGAATTCTTCCCTCGTGTTATGGGCACCAGCGAATGTTCGCACCCAGTGCGTCAGGTTTGGGCTGAATACTTCCTGCACCGGTAAGGAAATTTCGCTGGCTTCTGTGAATAACTTTGAGGTGTCCATTGGGGACAATAAACGCGCCCGCTTATAAGTTGGCGAATTCATCTAAAAATAAGAAAGAACAAAATAAGTCGCGTAATTTAGTATATTACAATTAAGAAAAAGTGAGTGTCATTACAGTCACCATTGGACCTGCCTATTCTTTTCAGACACTCACATGCTAACTGTTTAGAAGGTTTTTCGCAAAACAACATTTTCAAAGAAGCTATATAAAAAGGTTCCCTTTGTGATCCATGTCGCAGTGGATCATATAAATAACCAATACATGTACATAGGGAACCTTTACATATAGATTAATTGAAAATCGTTCTTTTACAATCATCAACATTGTGAGATTAGTTCAGTCTGAAGAACCTTTTAACTGGCTGACGAACTATATAAGTAGTATATAAAGGGTATCTTGGTCATATTTATGCAAATGAGATGACGTCACAGAGGTCACGTGGTTGCTATGGTAACCGGAAGTGACCTTTGACCCCTGCGCTGCGCAGGGATAAGTAGTATATAAAGGGGATCTTGGGTCATATTTATGCAAATGAGATGACGTCACAGAGGTCTCGCGGTTGTCATGGTGACGTCACATAAATCAAATGTCAAAAGTCAAAAGTGACATGACCGGAAGTGACCTTTAACCCCGGCTTGCGGTCACGTGACCGGAAGTTGCAGCGCCGGGGGTCAAAAGATCACTTCCGGTCACGTGTCCGGAAGTGACGGAACTACTTTTGACTTATGTAACGTGTCACCATGGCAACCACGTGACCTCTGTGACGTCATCTCATTTGCATAAATATGACCCAAGATCGTGTATAGAGGCTGCGCCTAAACGTGCACAACGTGACGACATATAGCGCTTAAACGTGTTCAACGCGCTTAATCGAGTAATGATCGTGTAGTCATGAAAACGACCTAATGTAGAGCCGGAATACGGATTTGAAACTTGGAACATCATGATGGGCGGCTAGAATATAACTCCAAGCCTGACAGTTATTTATTGAATTGCTGTGCTCACCCCGAGTTTTTCGACTGTATTTGTGAAAAGCTGCTAAACCTCAAGAACAGTTCACTGCAGGTCATCATTTGCAATGTTGGCTGTTTCGACTTTTGATTGGTGAATTCAAATTTTCAAAACTGAAGTTCAAGTTGAGCATTTCAAATACCTTAAAATATCGCATCTTGCCCCAGCTCTCGCGTGAACTACCTCTAAGTATCGCCCCTAGCGGACATATCCTTTACTCATACACACACAAGGGAAGATCTGCTTCCCCAATATCTACATTTTCATTACTTTGTATGGGTTGAAATTGGCCGATTTCGGAAAGATTTCATCATGGTCATTTCAACGCTTTTGCGTCCTTTTGCAGCATTAGCTCCGAAAATGAAATGATGAATCAGAGCATTGTTTTAGAACAGATTATTTCCGATATCCGTGAACTGTTCTTGAGGTTTAATAGCTTTTCACAAATACTTGAATTCGGGGTGGTCACGGCAATTCAATAAATAACTGTCTGGCTTGGAGTTATATTCTAGCCGCCCATCATGATGCTCCAATTTTCAAATCTGTATTCCTGCTCTTTTTTATGTCGTTTTCATGACTACACGATCATTACACGTTTCTGCAGGTTGCGGACCATTTATCCAACATTGGCAAAATACGCCAAGGCCGCGGACGGGCATACACACTGGCTTCTTCATCCGGCAGAGTTGGTCTTTTTACGGTGGTGCACCCATGATGCCAACATCTCACCCTCTGTGGATTCATTTGTTATTCAAAATAACGCAGGAACGCATTTTCTAGAAATACTGAAGGCCCCAGCCTTAACATCCCGACTTCGAAATGTTCCAACATATGGACGGCCATTAGGTAGGGTAACTGACCGAGCTTCTTGTTGATTTCATAACAATATTTTCACAATTCGAACTATTAACGCAGTATTAATTTAACTCCTTTACTTGATAGCATATCTACCGTATATAGATGGAATTCCATTCATCTGTGTTAACTGGTAGATTTGAAGTCACCTAATTGTTATTGCCGGCATGAGACCCCTCCCACCCCCCCCCATCATTTTTCTCCTGCTCCACATGATAGCCCACTCCCATATATATGGACCATTTTCTTACGACTCCCCCACAGTCTTCCTTTTTTTTTATCTCGCCTTACATATTGAGAAAATCTTATCTGTACACGGGTTTATCATGTGTGGTTACAACAATCCTTCTTGGATGTAGGTAACTTTCAATCATCGTACATTTTCCAGACGTGTTATCGATGAACTACACAGAGGACTGGCGAAGCACGATGTCTAGTCCATTGAATCATAAATTGGATCTTTATGCTACACTGAAGAATGAATATTGTTTTGAAAAATACTTAACTTTTAATTTGTCTAAACCTGAACGTGTACTGATTACCAAATTAAGGATAAGTAATCATACTTTAGAAATTGAATCAGGTCGTTATCATCAACCCATAATTCCAAGAGAAATGCGTACTTGCCAGAACTGCGTGAGCTGTTGTTGATGAATTTCATTTTGTAATGTGTTGCTCAAATAATGAGGATTTGAGACGTCAACTCTTTACTGATTTAAACATCGATATTCAAAAGTATCCTGTCCGTTCAATATTTTCTAAATTCCTTCGATGTGACTCGTATAAATTCACCAGATTCTGATTGTTCGCTAAATATTTGTACACAAGTTTTAATAGGAAGACTCCTTTCAATATATAGTCATCCCAGTGGATTTTAATCTGCATCACATGTCTTTTACCTTGTATTTAGTTGTATTTATTTATGTCTTGTTATGCGGCCTTAACCAATGTAAATTGTGTTCGTGCCTAATAAAGAATTTGAATTTCTTGAGGTTTTTGCTGTACCCCCCCCCCCGTCCCCCATTACTTTTTGGTAGCTTTTCATAGAACGCGTCTCCTGGACCCTCGCCTGTGCAGCGATCGTTCTTCTCAGGGTATCCACTTGTCTCAAGAAAATACCTATCTATCTCAGATAACGTACCGTTCAGGCTCATTGTTGGTGAGGATGAAAACCGACAAAACCAACCACGTGCGTATATCTCTTGGAGACTTCCGAATCCATAACACAAGCGTCGATAGAACGGATGAATTAGTCCGTCCTACCATGAGTTATTTCTTCATATATGTATGGATGGTGGTTACTGACTTTACTTCCTTACTGGAACATTATAGTCTTCAAAAGGAGTATTACAATAGTGTAGATGGGTCTATATTCAGTCAAATATCGCAAAAGAAACCAACCACGCGTTCATCAGACACTTTAACACACAAGGTGTCTTGTAATATGATTAGCATATGCCTTTTGAGTGTCACCTTAATGAACAAACTGTTCCATTTCGTCATAAAGCATGTAAAAGCAAAGTAACTTCTTACCTTGAGATGAGTTGAATAGCGCCATCGATCTGTAGGACGCATATCTCCATATACCCACTCATCCTCGTCATCGCCGTTTCCTACGCTTTACCATCGCCGGTCGATGATTCGAGTGGCAAGCCCTCTCGTTCGGAGTCAACATCGCCCCACGGCTCTTCACCCGGATCACCTCACCAGTCATGGTTTTTCCTCCATCTACGGGGCATTTACATCGAGGTATACATAGACGACATCCTCATTTGGGCGGCGGACAAGTCTCTCCTCAATCATCAGATCCGGTTCTTCTTGATCTTTCTTCTACATCTCGGGTTCATTCCTCACCCCCAGAAGTCAGAGTTGGTACCGGCACTACTTCGTCACTACATTGGGGCAGTCTTCGACAAGGTCCATCAACTGGTACGACCCCCGGAAGACCGGTGGATCAAGCTTCGGACGTTGGTACTAAAGTTCTTGTCATCGCCTTCACAGCCCCTTCATCTCTGGCAAAGACTTCTAACATCCACGCAGGACTTTACTCACTACGGGCGTCTCCAAGTTCGGTGGCTGCAGTACCATCTTCATCCATACCTTCAGATGTCATCCCTCAATTTCTGGTATTGACGTCTCTACATCCACATCTGATTTGGTGGTCGTCCCGTCACAATGTCATGCGGGAACTTCCTTTCCTTTCACCGGCTCCAGATCGCCATGTCTACACCGATGCTTCCGAAACAGGTTGGGAAGCCCATCTAGACTTCATATCAGCCTTCTGGAGATGATAGCAGCCATCCTAGCAGTCCAGCGTTGGAGCTCTCTTCTGGTGAATTTGCCCCTTCCCATCGCAACGGACAATTCCACCATCATTGCTCACATCAACAAGATTGGTACCACCCGATCCTACTAAAAAAAAAACATTTCGTCTGGTTGGACCCTCTTCGACTCGACTCTACAACATCACTGCCATCTCACCGCTCGCCATGTTCCGGGTCGGCTCAAGGTCCTAGACGTCCCGACACCCTTCTTCAGACCGAATGGCAGCTTCACCCGGAGATCTTCCAACGCGTCACCAGCATCTGGGAGTCTCCCTTGATCGATCTGTTTGCGACGAGGAACAATGCACAGCTCTCCCTCTTCGTCATCCCGATTCTGGACTCTCGAGCCTTCGCCATCGACGCCCTATCGATCAGCTGGCACAACTTCCTTGCATATGCCTACCCTTCCATTGCCCTGCTTCAGGAAGTTCTACAAAAGATTGTTCAGCACGACTGCTTTATCCTTCTCGTCATCCCGTGGTGGCCTCGGCGACTGTGGTTTCCGGCTCTGGTTTCTCTTCTCACCGCCCCACCACGCCGCCTACCAGCTTGGCCCAGCCTGTTGCATCAACCTCACGGGACAGTCCACCACAACCCCAGTGACTCAACTTACACGTCTGCAGACTATCCAGGGTGCACTCACAGACCAAGGATTTTCAGCAGAAGTTGCAGAGACGATGGTTTCAGCCAACCGATCCTCTACATCACAGCTCTATCAATCTAAGTGAACATACTTCATCTCCTGGTGTCGAGGCCGAGGCATCGATCCCGACGCTGTCTCTCTTCTCATAGCGGACTTCCTTCTTCACCTACATCGAGATAGGAAGTTTCAAATCAGCACCATTGAGGGGTATCGGTCAGATTTAGCCAGGGATTTGCATCTATTGACGGGCATTGAAATTAGCCTGGATGACAACATCTCTGACAACAGTTTCGCCGTACCCGACAGCTGCTACCGAAGTGCGATAATGGGGTGGTTCTTAGCGCTCTTCTTCGCCTCTACAGTCAGCCTCTATATAGCTGTTGCCTACAAGACTGCCTTCCTGACGACCTTCGCCTTGGCTTTTAGTGTATCCGAGTTTCACGCTCTGGAGAGGAAGTCGATGACCTGGACGGCAGATTGGTCCCGCATTTCTTTCCGACCCACTGCAGAGTTCATCGCCAAAATGAGGCTGCGCGCCAAGGTCCTTGTGCTGAACGTCTCTATTCTATCCCAGCATTAACAGACTTTGTTCGTGGCCTTGATGAAGACATCCTGTTATGTCCAGTACGAGCAATACGTCACTACCTCACCCGTATCGACCCAGTTCGGGGGTCTCGTCGACTGTTGTTTCTCTCTCTTCATCCATTTGCAGCTTGGGACATCACCAAGAACACGGTGGCCTCTTGGTTGAAGTAGACCATTAAGGGGACATATCAACTCGCGCTCGACGCTCCCCCACTTCTGGCCTCAGCATCTTCCCATGTAATAGCCATCGCTACATCACGACCATTATGGAAGAACTTATCCATGGATGGCATTGTCCAATCCTGTGCCTGGAGTGCTAATTCGACTTTTACCGACTACTATTTGAGAAACATGTCAGTACATATAGATAGAGTGACCACGCTAGGGCCGCTGGTAGCTGCCCAGCAGGTGGTCTATTAGTTTCCAAGAAAGGGGGGGGGGTAGCACCGATCGCCAGCCAATCAGCTAACAAGACCCGACAGATCGGTGAGTATTATTTAGGTACATCCGTGTCGCAGACGAAGGATCCTCAGAAAGACGTGTGAGACGGCGATGACGGTATGATCAGGTGGTCCTCTAGTATTCGGATTCAGAAGCCGGTATGTACATGACCCTTCTTAACGTCTCACTAGTTTTACTCTCTGAGCTCCGCAAGCTTCTATATGACACGGGAATCCTCTTAAGAGTAAATAAATGTACCACATCCACGATCACCTCAGCGGTTACTCTGAATGAACTCAGGAATTACAACAAGGCCGAGGTCCGTACCTCCATCTGTTGGTAGTATAGCATAGCAATAGCAGGTGTAGATTTGAGCAATAAATATGAAACATTTATAAACAATATTGGCATTCATTATCAAATCAAACTTCTTATTGCTTTGATTACCCAGTCCATTCTCTCCTTAATATACGGCCCTGTACAAAACACACCTATAGGCTGCAGTAGAAAAAGAGGACGACTTCATGGGGCGCATGCGCAGAGTAAACCAGCTGAGTTCCCTAAAGGGAGGTAACTTTTATTCTGCAAGGGATCTCCTAGAGGAGGATATAAGGCATAGCAATAGCAGGTTTGATTTGATAATAAACACCAACATTGTTTATAAATGTTTCATATTTTGGGGGTGTGAAGGAAGGTATTTGGGGAAGAGAGAGACCATCCGGCGTCCAGGAATGACAATCTGATCGCTCTGACAAAATTGCTTGAGCACCAAATAATGCTGGAAATATCTGACCTCGTTCAAAAAATGATAAGAATCCGACAAGATTTTTGAACACAACTTCAACCGTGTTTATGACGAACCGCTTTCGTACCGTGTTTCTAATTCCTTTCTGGCCGCGCTTTGTGGCGCTTTCAATAATATCTTCCATATCACCAATTGTCTCCAATTTTAAATGTATATTCATGAATAAAATTAAATTGCAACTCCGTGTTTCTCATTCTAGGCAAAATGCACATACTGAATAACCACCTGACATGGCTATTCTGCAACTAAAACACATGCAGAGATTTGTAAAATACATCTCCATTAGTAGTGACAAGATAACAATTGTATTGATTAAAATTGGTTTATTTCGCAAAAAACACGTTAGTTGTGCGACGAAAGTTTACTTCGCGGATATAGTTATCTGCAAACATTACCGAATGTCAAATAGATCTCCATAAATCTGACATGGTGGAACATGCACACTGCTCAACTAGCTCCGGTGTAGCCTTGTTCCATACTACGTGAGAACAACGCTACGGCGGTAAACCAGTCACCAGATCGAGTTGTAGGGAAATTGCCGTACGGGCAATATTTGCCGACCCAATTGACCATAACCAATAAAATAATTCGATTCTATGTCCACTTACCTTTCATAAAAATCCTTGTTTATGAGTGACCGTCCGTTTTTAGCTTGGCAAGAGATCGAAACTCGGACGACGGGGGGGTAAAACTGTCCACATCGCCGCCACCCCCTCGTCCGAGTTTCGATCTCTTGCCAAGCTAAAAACGGACGGTCACTCATAAACAAAAATTCCACAACCGCCTGCTGCATTTCCCGCTATCTGACAGCGTTGTTCCGCAAAGGCCAGGCTTAACTATCTAAGACTCCCAGAACAAAGCTGCATGTGCAGTAGCACCGACGAAGTCCTCCGTGAAATGTTACCCTTTTCTTGGGGTATCACGTAAATTACACGAATTTAAGCTATCTCAAGAAAACCATAGTTCAGAAACTTAGATCTTGGTAGGAACAGAATTACATGTAGTGTACCGGTGTACACATGCATGCATAGAAAGAACACTCATGTTGTATGCCATATAATTTAGGCTGTATTTCGATGGTATTTGTAATTTAACATCAGCCTTGACATTTTCGTAGTTGCATGACTCGTTGAGGCTAAGAAAACAGTAGCTATACTGACTGACCATGCTGACCGCGCATGTGTGTGTTTTTCGATTCATAATTTATACACATGTTTTATTTGAATACACAACAGCTATTTGTATATCAACACAAATCATGAAATATTCTCTAAGAAAAATATATGCCATTGCATCAATCTCATTAAAATCAAATCTAAATGTAATAGCTCGTTGTCAAGATGATCACACTAGAGACCCGGAATTTCAAATACGGCTGACTGCGTATAGTCACATGAGCGAAAAATGGAGGCGCCCCTATGAATATTCAATATACTGGAGTTCACTGGACGTGACCTTATACCCGTTTGATTCGAATCTAAATGTGACCATCCCGACAACGAGCTAATTTAGATAGTATTTTAATGAGATGTTCCATCTTCGATTATCTCCTATAAAATTATTTAGTTTCGTTTGATTTGAAAAGTTATTATCGTTAATAATTATGGAGATTTTAGTCAGGCATATGAAGTCCCAATCCCATTAAAATCCTCTCTGAATTAGCTCCTTGTCGGAATGCTCGCTTTAAGATCTGAGCCAAACAGGTGCATGTACAAGGCCACGTCCAGTGAACTGGTAATTGATCAATGATAGAGCCTTTCCTGGAATTTCAAATACGGTTAACTGCCCAGTCACATGGCGAAATGCGGAGGCGCCCCTAATGAACATTCAATATACTGGAGTTCACTGGACGTGACCGTATACCCGTTTGACTCAGATGTAAATGTGATCATCCCGACAACGAGCTAATTTAGATATGATTTTTAATGAGATTGATGAAGTCCATTCATCGTTAAAAGGAACTTAAAATATTAGGACTTGTTTGTTCACCGAATATCCATAACAGCGCTTTCGTAACTTTTCTGCATATACGATCAGATTTACAGACGGTTTACCAGGTCACTGAATATGTCGTGTCTTTGGGAAAGCTCGAGTCTGTCATCTTCACTTTCGTCTGACACGGTTTCCGGCAAGGTACGATTGGTGATAACTTCTGTCGTGTCTTTGGGAAAGCTCGAGTCTGTCATCTTCACTTTCGTCTGACACGGTTTCCGGCAAGGTACGATTGGTGATAACTTCTGCCCGTTGTGCGATATCCAGACTAGAGTCCAGTGGCGGGGAGTCGAGTGTGCCCAGATCGGAAGAAAATGAAGCTTCGGATGTTGGTTGTGAACTCATTTGAGCCGAGGAACTGCCACTCTGTGTCAGTGTCTCCGAGGACCCACGACCAGATGAGTGTCCTGCTTCGGATCTGCCTTCCAAAACATATGCAAATGCTCGAGCAACACTGAAAGAGCTCTTAGAAATATGCTCAGAAGGGGCTCTCTCGTAGGCTTCTTTGTACAGTGCCTGGTCGATGGACGAATCGGCTGGTAGAATACTCGGTGGAGCTTTAATAAACACCTTTGACTGTCCCTTGCTTTGGAATTTTCCGATCCCCTTGGAAGACAGCTCTTTCATTATGTGTATTACCTTGTCTGTAACCGGCCGACATTTTTTGTCAAAGAGGCGCACCACTTCCCGGGGGGTTGTGTACCACCCACCGCTGTATATGATCTTCCTTTCTGTTTTAGACTCCACTGATTCTGTGTCCAGATCCGGAGAGGCAGCCATGGTCACAGGTCTCAGCTGTAATATACATCAAGGCAGAAATATTCCTTATAAACAGGAATGTATTTTGCTTATCTCACCTCCCATAAACGTTCATAAAGTTAGACCGCGGTTCGCAGTTCGTTATTCGAGGGGATCAGCAATTATTTCTTTAGATATGGAAATCTGTGAAAAATCTTTATTATGAGTACTTTGAACTCCAAACTTTGCATATCAAGAGAGAATATCCTGCTCTATATCTTTGTATATTCATATTCCAAATCTGACGCCAGGGGGCGCTGCTAGGGGCGCTGCTATGAGTCACTGAATGACTGGTCCCCGCGAATAACGAACTGCGAACCGCGGTCTAACTTTATGCAGTAACAGAAATCATATAGAGATAAAGTTCAGTCTTTGTATATATTTTTAGTAGAAAAGCTGTGTAAGTCGTTTTCTGCAATGTTCCCATATATATTAGTACTCTAATTTATTTATCACTAAAGAGCTGGATGTTACGAGCGAAGAAACGATTTGACAACAAAGCGCTTCGGCAAAGCTGGTCCAATGACATAGATTTGACGTACGTTATGACGTAGGTAAGGTGCTGTACCTCTTAAGGCCGGCCTCAATTGCCTGTCAGCTCAGGGGCTAGCTCTCGTGTGCGGGCAGTTTTTGGTGAGTTTTTGGCCTGGCGAGACCGGGGAAAAAATATCAAACTTGTTTGATAATTTCGCTTCGCGAGGCCAAATCCTCAGCGTGTGCGGCGAACGCAAGCCAACAGCTCAGCAGTTTTCTTGGACCGGCCAATGAATCGCATGTTATTTTCACGAGATTCATATGCACGACTCTTCAAAATGGTTTTGAAGAAGACGTTATGTGGGAACTGAAATCAATTTTGTGAAACTTCTGCTCACCATGTGCGCTGAAACCACACGAAAGCTAGCCCCTGAGCTCGCAGGCAATTGAGGCCGTAAACTCAGCTGATAGCTCTCGTGTGCGCCGGGCTTAAACAAGATCAGCTCACCTTCTGATATACCTGTCGCTGATTATCGAAATATTCCATCAGTGTAATTGCCCTCTTGACGGTCGTCTTCGTGAGATCTGGTGATAGGGCAAAACTGGCGGCTTCCATATCGCTGATGTCAGGTGTTACCTCTCGTGTGTGCACAATCTCGAACAGCTGTTCCATGATGTGGAGTATCCCACATAACCTTGAATAAAGAGATAAACTGTTGCATTCCATCAAATAGTTTAACCGAGTGAGTAAGCTTTAAATTCAACAATATGGCAACGACATTGGCAGTGAATATCAGGAACGGTTCGGTAGAGGTGTCCTGAGTATCAATATCTTCCATTTCGACACGGCATTTACATGCATGGCAATACATTTCCCGAAAATCTTCAGCCTCAAGAGCTAAATAAATATTCATCACGCCTCTACTTATCTCGAAATACAATTATCTAAAATCCGCAATCAAATTCACTGAAGATGCAATGCTTTTAATGACAAAGCTTTTATTCGGATCGAGGTAATCAGATAATCCATCAAATATATTATTAGTTATTCAGGTTTCCCCCCGGGTGTATGGCAAGTTACGACTCTACCTGAAACTCATACACCCTGAGGCGTCAGGAATTTATTATCCCTCAAGCCTTTTTATCTTATAGCAAAAATATTGAAAAAAGATTTATCAATTAGAACCAACGGTACAACGGACAAATTCAGCGGGCCATTTCGAGTTCGAAACTGTCCGCCTTTTGCTACTGCGAGAGACGCGCCACAACACATCAGTCCATTTCGATCTGTTTCGTTCGGAAATTTTTTGGAACAAATGACACCTTTTGGTGAGTTATATATCGGACACTTCAGTGAAAATGATGCACTTTGACGTCATTCCATTAAATTTTGACGAGTGGGCGAAAGTTATTCCATACATATTGAGATATGGTCAGCGGAACTTTCGAAGCGAGAGCGGCGGTTCCAATCGCACGTGAGTTGTTTTTTTATATACAGTAGCAAGACATCACTCGGGGTATATGGGTTTATACGACCCGACCTTTTAACCAATCACAATCCCAATCATAAGTATTGAATATGAATTTGCTTGTGGGGTAATAAATAGTAGTATATCGACTGATTATCCCCACTCATCCCCAACGACTGATAATGGAACACTGAAAACCATATTAAAAAATATAGAAAAGCATAGATATAACAAGTGAGAAATGACTACATTGTAGTCAAAACCTGCGGCAGTGGCAATAATACAGTGAAAGATATATCAGCGGAGGTAGTGGTAATTGTAGAAAAAAGCGCCATCTGCCAGTGTTTTTATGCCAAGGGAAGTAATTTTCAACTTGTAACCCACAATTGTAGGGATTGCGTAATAGTTCTGATACCATATATATATATTCACTTTCCCCATTCAAAATCCGACTGAATTGACAAACGAACTCACCATGATCGCTTTGGCAATGTTTTGGTACAAGTATCGTGTATGCCAAGTTTCAAAACATTCGGTTCAGTCGTTACTTTTTGCAAATCAAAAAGGCTTTCAAATATTTGGAAATCCAAACAAATTTCGAGGATTTAGTCATAGCGCGAAAATCTGCGCTCTTCAGTCTCCCTTCTCGCTTAATTTGCCGAACAAAATGGAAAATTTATATTTCCTTGAAAGTTATTTTTCAATAAATTTAGTATCAGGTCTATCACTTCGATCTGTGAAACTACGGAATGGGATTTAAGGCTTTATCGAACTGTCCAAGAGGCATAATGACACTTTTTCACTATTCAAATTGAGGCCTGTTACAGTCTTGATATTCGATTAAAATAATTAATTAGGTTTCTGCATTTACGTTCGTTATCATCTGCGAACTAAATTGCTTGCCACTCTTTTCCACGCAGCAAGTCAATACCAAGACATGGTTTGCTTCTTCTATATAAATGATTAACTATTTAATTCTTAGGAAATATCATCTCATCTGACATGTTCGGCCAAGCCTTTTCGAAGGTTGCTAATTTTATTAATTTCTTTTCTTTAAAATCAAATTCTGCAAACAAGAAACATTTCTAGTCAGTATCTATGGATATCTTCCTATACTCAATTCGCGAATATGTTTGTCACTAAGTCATTCCGAAGGTGATTCATGTGCGAAGTTTCGGGGCTAGTTCACTAAACAAGGTCTGTGTGTAAGAGAATGATGTCGAATTCTCGTTAATATCTTTTGATACATCAAATTGTTGCATTCGCGAAAATTACTGCCAAGTTAAAGTCAATGCGAAAGGTATCTAAGTATCAAAATCAACCTCAAAACCCCCTCCAGGAAAACAAAGGCCATAGCTTTTGGCCACGAGGTCAACTAGATCGTTTTTATGGCCAGTAACTGCTATATATGACGTAATTCCATACGTAAAACTGATTGACAAAGTAACGTAAATTTTGTATAGAACCAGTAAATTCTAGCAGAAAAGGGCTCCGTCTTGAGAGAATGATGTCAAATGCAATATGTGTCTGCGCATTGTCTGCTGATACACATAAGTATTGAATTTACGGAAGTGATTAATGCTATTCTAAAGGAATTCTGAGTGCGGAAGAGGACGGGAACATCAATACCACCGAATCAAGGCCCTGGCTTGCGAGAATGAGGATAGAAGCCGTGTTCCGAAAGAGAATCATTCAAAATAGCTATTTGCAAAATGTCATGCTTGTAACCGAAAGTGCTCAATATAACTGCACGACTGTGAGGTATTGTTCGCGCACAGGGTTGTCTAAATACTACATAGTCATTTCTGTCCCTTCGAAGTGGGCTACCATTTGAAATTGTCCGGTAATGAGTGAGTCCATCTTAATCCTTTCGTCGGCAAAATAAGCATTCAAGATTCAAGATTTTATTGTACAAACATCAGTCAAAGGCAGAGTACAAAATTTTAAGAGGAATACAACAAGAGAAACAACAGTGACATGAATATTAATATTTATATATATGTTATATCTGAGAGATATGTTATATCTGAGTGTTACCGTTGATATCAGAACCTTGATTTTTGGCATGAAGGTGCATTAGGGGACTGATACCAGCATGTTACTTTTGATGAAAATTTCCGGTGATTTTTTATTAAAATCACTGGTGAATCTAACTTGAGCCGTGCCCATCTTAATATAGGCAGGATTTCAACTGGGAGTCCAATAGTTCAGCGTGCGTCGGAGTCCTAATGCCTACCCTACTTCCTATGTCCTGTGACGTTATTCACACTGGGCATGAATGTTCATTAGGGGACTGTTGCCAGCATGTTTCGAGCTGACCTACTTTTGATGAAAATTTCTGGTGATTTTTGATTAAATCACTGGTGATTCTAACTTGGGCCGTGCCCATCTTAATATTGGCAGGATTTCAACTGGCGGTCCAAGAGTTCAGTGCGTATCGGAGTCCTAATGCCTACCCTACTTCTTAGGTCCTTTGACGTTATTCACACTATTCTCATGTATAATAAATCCAATCCGCAAATTAACGAAGCAATAATTCATTCCACCGAATATAGTTGCAAATGAATTCAAACGCGCTTGAAGACAGTTCATGTGAGATCGGAGGTTGAAAAGAAAAGTGTGGCAGAGGTCACACTCTCTTAGCGCATGCGCATTTCAAAAAGTCACAAGAAGAAGAACAAGAACAACAACAACAACAACAACGCGAGCCTCCCGTAGACCTGCGTGCCGCAGGTAAAAAGAAACGTTGTAAAAAGGGATATAAATCACCTGCCCTGTATTATAGTCTTACCTTGTGACAGAACGAATGTCTTTGGAGAAATTTCCCTCTGTCGACCCCTCTTCCCACTGAGCGTTAAGGCGGTCGATGATATCGTCGCAGTATTCGTTGTAGACAGCCCTCGCGTCTTCCTTAAACTGCATTTTTATTCCTAATGCACTGCACTTTAGGGCATATGAATATAAATACCGAAAATTCTGGAGTTCTGCTTTATATCCATCCAGAAGTTGGGCGGCAAACTTGTCAACATCATCATGTTTTAACAACTGTGGTTTGGGACTGCATAACAGCAGTCGATCAACAAAGCCATCATTGGAAGACATAAGGATGCTGTATTGTTCCAGGAAGGTATCCGGGGTCTGGAAACCGCCAATGGACACGTGTGGATGTTCAACTGTGGTTGTCCGTAGTCGTCCTTGATTGTCGGCATATGAGGCTTTCAGAATACCCCCGTCGTACAGTCGGCAAAAATGTGCCCTTTCGGCGTTTCCCTCCGCTTGCCGACGGAACAACTGTTCGAAGAAGGCTCCCATTTCTTCGTACGCGAGGAGGCCCACGCCTTCTCTCTCCAAGTGAGCAAGCAGGCCCTTTCTGGTAAAATCATCCACTAGTACCTTCCGCGCTTCTTCTGGTAAACTGTCCACACAGGTATACCTATGTGCTTGTGACTTACCAGCGCCGGGATGGGCCAGGCATACAATGAAGAGGTTTAGCGCCTCTGTGTGTGTGGGGCGTATCTGGACTACCGTCCCAGGTCCCATTAAGGCTGACAGTGTGGTTATAAAACTCATAACAACAAACTCGACTCGTGTGTTGTGAGCCGAGGCAAATATTTGCAACCATTCCACCAGGTCGGCATCGAAGATATCATTCAGAGGAAACGCAACCTCACTGGCTTCTTTAAATAAAGCATGAGTTTCTGAAGGCGAGGATAATCGAGCTCTTTTTGACATCTGCGACGAATTCATCCTGTAATATAAACGAATAACAATATGTGACATATTTAAAGAATATGGCGCGGTTTACCGAAAAAATTGTTAGAAATTATTTTTAATAATATTTTGTTATCTAGAACGACAAAAATATCTCCAATAATATTTCACTTTGCAAAACTGGCATAAAAAAGTATCAAAGGAATATGTTACCCGGATAGATTAGAACTCGTGCACCACAGATGCAAAATGTAAAATGTGACAAGCCTTTATCCATTACACTAACCGGTGTCGCCTTGAAACAACCGGGCTGAATTTTTCTATTTACATGTAATTGTCATACTTTGGTATAAGAAGAAACGTTTCATAAAGTTACATATTTTCACATGAAGCCAGTCCAAAACCAAAATTATAATTAGGCAGCTTGTACGTAGTCACTGACATATTCAATATTTTGAAGTTAAGTTTTTGTTAGTTCTAAACTGGTTTCTTGTGTGTAGCGGTAGAAATATAGTACATTTACCCCTTCTGGATTGACATTTGCCACGAAAGCACTACTTTGGCATATTTTTATTCAAACTAAGTGAAAGTCAAGTGCCTTAGAATAGCTGTGAAACATACAGCTTGATATATTTCATGTTAACCAGGTTTTTCATGCCTTTCGGATTGTTTCATTTTGACACCAACCCGCGCCTCGTCGGGGGGCAAAATCTTCGACAAACCACGCCATATTCAAATTTGAGATGCATGAGTGGTACACATACAAAAGTATAAGAATACATGTGTTTCGCCAAAAGCAAATGATACCGAAAGTCTGTGAATGTTATAGCTGAGTATGTTCTTTTTCTCCGATTCGCGAGTCCGAATGCATCATGGTAAATAGCAAGTGGGCAGTTTCCCAAACTTCTCCCAGCACATGTCCGTTTCACCTATTCATAAGCTCTCGAAGTCACTAGCTGCGAAAGTGACTTCTGGTCCGGTTGATTTCTGGGAGAGGAAACGGGATCACGTTCGCACATGCGCACAATTAATTTTCGGAGGAACAGGTCTCACGTTTGGCTATTTTCGTATTAGCGGAACTTAGCGCAGCTGGCTCGAGTTCTGGGGCTAGATTGCTGTTATTCAACTAAATATAGAAATACTTTTGTATAATTTGATTGTATCATGTTCTTGGTTAAAATTAACTTCAATTCACAATAAAATGCGACGGGATCGCTCAATTGTCAAAGGCTGTATTAACATGATATCGTCTCTTACTTTGAAAGTTCGCGATTATTTCGTTGATAAGTTCAATGTAAAATCTATTGTGTGCCATACATTTATTATGTCGAACAAGCGAAAACTATAATAAAGATAGCTGCAAGCAGTAAAACCCGGGGGCCAGGCTGATCACAAGGTTAAGGGCAACGTGCACTGGTCCTTGTTTGCGAAATTTTGAACGGAAAAGTTCAGGATTTTTAAAACTATACTTTAAGTGAAAGAGTTAGTCAAATGCTATTCAACTACATATTCTTTTTCACCAATATCGTGATACCGTCAAATTTACCAGACTCCAGAAGATCGCCATTGTAATGTCATGTGAACTATTTTGGCCATTGAGAATAACAGCTCATAAAACCGCGTGACGTTTAGGTAAGGAAGAACATGTCAAAGAAGCAAGGCTTCCGTCAACCACCTTGTCTAATAATACCCCAGCCACCAGTCCGATTTATGGACAGGATTCCGGGCCGCGCACATCGCCGGATGTGACATCATAGTAAAATAGATGTTTGCCGAACAGTTCGATTACTTTTCAAGTCTGCATAATACCTCTGTTGACCTAGCGGTAAAAATAATTATCTGGGGATTATTTTCCCTGTTTATCTGGACTGAGCATATAAAAAATAGTTCGCTCATGTACAATACTGAAGGAGTTGTTCGACCGGATTCAAACTGAACCGTGCGTACGTGGGTTTTCCCCTATACGTCATAGCAACGTAGTAAAGGTCAACTTCCGCTTTTGGAGGCAGGGATGATAAATGAGACTATGAAATGAAGCATGCGTTGTGGGGAGGATGGGCTTCCGTATGTCAGGTGCAAGTTTTACAGTGTATTTTTGCTAAGGCATTTTTGTTGGGCTAGATTTTACAAAAATTGTTAATATATTCCGAAGTTTTTAAAACAAATTTTAGAGCAATTTTTATATTATATTATATGTAATTATATATCATATTTTTAACTTACACGAGCAATAGGACAGTTAAGAGGCAAGATTTCCTGCCTAGCTGCTATTGTAGACAATGCATCTAACTGGCTACCAAGAAAAAAAACAAATTGCCAACAATGCCAACAAAACCGACAGTGTGGCCATTAAACTGCGACGTGTTCATTGCAGCTTTTTGTCCTTGTTGCTAGTGTAATCGCATTCAGTTTGATTACTACACGGGCATGATAACCATTATCTAAAGTTGTTTTCCATGACGGACTGCTAAGGTGACACAAAACAACCATCACTCACCTGATTTTTTCCAGGTGGTATGCCGGATGTCGACTTTCGCTTTGGTATGAACTCACTTTCACTTTGGCATGACCTCGCTTTGAACTGTTGGTTCGTCGTGAAACCGACAGTACCGACTGCACGTGGCGAGACAAAGCAGGTGGTAGCTGGTGCGTCGGTGTCTTCAGGGAACAAGCAAAGTTTCCATATTGAAATCGTGGAACGATGTGATACCATATAAAACAGAAGCTATAGTTGGTCGTCGGTTGTCGGTGTATCCCAGAGTTAACAAGACAGAGAAATATTGAAACAAAATAACATGCATATACTGCACATGAACCACGGACATCGTGGATGGTTGTCGGTCGCACGAACGGTGTGATACCATATTAAACAGAAGCTATCGTTGGTTGGCGGTTGTCGGTGTTTCCCAGAGTTAACAAGACAGAGAAATATTGAAACAAAATAACACGCATATACTGATACCATATTAAACAGAAGCTATCGTTGGTTGGCGGTTGTCGGTGTTTCCCAGAGTTAACAAGACAGAGAAATATTGAAACAAAATAACACGCATATACTGATACCATATTAAACAGAAGCTATCGTTGGTTGGCGGTTGTCGGTGTTTCCCAGAGTTAACAAGACAGAGAAATATTGAAACAAAATAACACGCATATACTGCACATGAACCATGGACATCGCGGATGGTTGTCGGTCGCACGAACGGTGTGATACCATATTAAACAGAAGCTATCGTTGGTTGGCGGTTGTCGGTGTTTCCCAGAGTTAACAAGACAGAGAAATATTGAAACAAAATAACACGCATATACTGCACATGAACCATGTAATAATCACACACATTAATAAAACATGATCGACGGTTGTAGGTAGTCGGTGTATATTAGAACACACGGACAGTAACACACGCACACACACGCATGTACATATATTTCACCAGTAAACAACACTTGACACATGATCCAAACACGAAGTACACACAGACGAACGCACATATGTGTACATGCATGCATGTGTACACCGGTACACTACATGTAATTCTGTTCCTACCAAGATCTAAGTTTCTGAACTATGGTTTTCTTGAGATAGCTTAAATTCGTGTAATTTACGTGATACCCCAAGAAAAGGGTAACATTTCACGGAGGACTTCGTTGGTGCTACTGCACATGCAGCTTTGTTCTGGGAGTCTTGTTGAGCAGTTAGCTCCGGTGTAGCCTTGTTCCATACTACGTGAGAACAACGCTACGGCTGTAAACCAGTGACCAGATCGAGTTGTTGGGAAATTGCCATACGGGCAATATTTGCCGAACCAATTGACCATAACCAATAAAATAATTCGATTCTATGTCCACTTACCTTTCATAAAAATCCTTGTTTATGAGTGACCGTCCGTTTTTAGCTTGGCAAGAGATCGAAACTCGGAGGAGGGAGGTTAAACTGTCCATGTAAAACTTATCGATGTAAAGATGGCGGAGATGTGGACAGTTTTACCCCCTCGTCCGAGTTTCGATCTCTTGCCAAGCTAAAAACGGACGGTCACTCATAAACAAGGATTTTTATGAAAGGTAAGTGGACATAGAATCGAATTATTTTATTGGTTATGGTCAATTGGGTCGGCAAATATTGCCCGTACGGCAATTTCCCTACAACTCGATCTGGTGACTGGTTTACCGCCGTAGCGTGGTTCTCACGTAGTATGGAACAAGGCTACACCGGAGCTGGTTGAGCAGTGTGCATGTTCCACCATGTCAGATTTATGGAGATCTATTTGACATTCGGTAATGTTTGCAGATAACTATATCCGTGAAGTAAACTTTCGTCGCACAACTAACGTGTTTTTTGCGAAATAAACCAATTTTAATCAATACAATTGTTATCTTGTCACTACTAATGGAGATGTATTTTACAAATCTCTGCATGTGTTTTAGTTGCAGAATAGCCATGTCAGGTGGTTATTCAGTATGTGCATTTTGCCTAGAATGAGAAACACGGAGTTGCAATTTAATTTTATTCATGAATATACATTTAAAATTGGAGACAATTGGTGATATGGAAGATATTATTGAAAGCGCCACAAAGCGCGGCCAGAAAGGAATTAGAAACACGGTACGAAAGCGGTTCGTCATAAACACGGTTGAAATTGTGTTCAAAAATCTTGTCGGATTCTTATCATTTTTTGAACGAGGTCAGATATTTCCAGCATTATTTGGTGCTCAAGCAATTTTGTCAGAGCGATCAGATTGTCATTCCTGGACGCCGGATGGTCTCTCTCTTCCCCAAGTACCTTCCTTCACACCCCCAAAATATGAAACATTTATAAACAATGTTGGTGTTTATTATCAAATCAAACCTGCTATTGCTATGCCTTATATCCTCCTCTAGGAGATCCCTTGCAGAATAAAAGTTACCTCCCTTTAGGGAACTCAGCTGGTTTACTCTGCGCATGCGCCCCATGAAGTCGTCCTCTTTTTCTACTGCAGCCTATAGGTGTGTTTTGTACAGGGCCGTATATTAAGGAGAGAATGGACTGGGTAATCAAAGCAATAAGTAGTTTGATTTGATAATGAATGCCAATATTGTTTATAAATGTTTCATATTTATTGCTCAAATCTACACCTGCTATTGCTATGCTATACTACCAACAGATGGAGGTACGGACCTCGGCCTTGTTGTAATTCCTGAGTTCATTCAGAGTAACCGCTGAGGTGATCGTGGATGTGGTACATTTATTTACTCTTAAGAGGATTCCCGTGTCATATAGAAGCTTGCGGAGCTCAGAGAGTAAAACTAGTGACACGTTAAGAAGGGTCATGTACATACCGGCTTCTGAATCCGAATACTAGAGGACCACCTGATCATACCGTCATCGCCGTCTCACACGTCTTTCTGAGGATCCTTCGTCTGCGACACGGATGTACCTAAATAATACTCACCGATCTGTCGGGTCTTGTTAGCTGATTGGCTGGCGATCGGTGCTACCCCCCCCCCCCCTTTCTTGGAAACTAATAGACCACCTGCTGGGCAGCTACCAGCGGCCCTAGCGTGGTCACTCTATCTATATGTACTGACATGTTTCTCAAATAGTAGTCGGTAAAAGTCGAATTAGCACTCCAGGCACAGGATTGGACAATGCCATCCATGGATAAGTTCTTCCATAATGGTCGTGATGTAGCGATGGCTATTACATGGGAAGATGCTGAGGCCAGAAGTGGGGGAGCGTCGAGCGCGAGTTGATATGTCCCCTTAATGGTCTACTTCAACCAAGAGGCCACCGTGTTCTTGGTGATGTCCCAAGCTGCAAATGGATGAAGAGAGAGAAACAACAGTCGACGAGACCCCCGAACTGGGTCGATACGGGTGAGGTAGTGACGTATTGCTCGTACTGGACATAACAGGATGTCTTCATCAAGGCCACGAACAAAGTCTGTTAATGCTGGGATAGAATAGAGACGTTCAGCACAAGGACCTTGGCGCGCAGCCTCATTTTGGCGATGAACTCTGCAGTGGGTCGGAAAGAAATGCGGGACCAATCTGCCGTCCATGTCATCGACTTCCTCTCCAGAGCGTGAAACTCGGATACTCTAAAAGCCAAGGCGAAGGTCGTCAGGAAGGCAGTCTTGTAGGCAACAGCTATATAGAGGCTGACTGTAGAGGCGAAGAAGAGCGCTAAGAACCACCCCATTATCGCACTTCGGTAGCAGTTGTCGGGTACGGCGAAACTGTTGTCAGAGATGTTGTCATCCAGGCTAATTTCAATGCCCGTCAATAGATGCAAATCCCTGGCTAAAACTGACCGATACCCCTCAATGGTGCTGATTTGAAACTTCCTATCTCGATGTAGGTGAAGAGATCGATGCCTCGGCCTCGACACCAGGAGACGAAGTATGTTCACTTAGATTGATAGAGCTGTGATGTAGAGGATCGGTTGGCTGAAACCATCGTCTCTGCAACTTCTGCTGAAAATCCTTGGTCTGTGAGTGCACCCTGGATAGTCTGCAGACGTGTAAGTTGAGTCACTGGGGTTGTGGTGGACTGTCCCGTGAGGTTGATGCAACAGGCTGGGCCAAGCTGGTAGGCGGCGTGGTGGGGCGGTGAGAAGAGAAACCAGAGCCGGAAACCACAGTCGCCGAGGCCACCACGGGATGACGAGAAGGATAAAGCAGTCGTGCTGAACAATCTTTTGTAGAACTTCCTGAAGCAGGGCAATGGAAGGGTAGGCATATGCAAGGAAGTTGTGCCAGCTGATCGATAGGGCGTCGATGGCGAAGGCTCGAGAGTCCAGAATCGGGATGACGAAGAGGGAGAGCTGTGCATTGTTCCTCGTCGCAAACAGATCGATCAAGGGAGACTCCCAGATGCTGGTGACGCGTTGGAAGATCTCCGGGTGAAGCTGCCATTCGGTCTGAAGAAGGGTGTCGGGACGTCTAGGACCTTGAGCCGACCCGGAACATGGCGAGCGGTGAGATGGCAGTGATGTTGTAGAGTCGAGTCGAAGAGGGTCCAACCAGACGAAATGTTTTTTTTTTGTAGGATCGGGTGGTACCAATCTTGTTGATGTGAGCAATGATGGTGGAATTGTCCGTTGCGATGGGAAGGGGCGAATTCACCAGAAGAGAGCTCCAACGCTGGACTGCTAGGATGGCTGCTATCATCTCCATAAGGCTGATATGAAGTCTAGATGGGCTTCCCAACCTGTTTCTGAAGCATCGGTGTAGACATGGCGATCTGGAGCCGGTGAAAGGAAAGGAAGTTCCCGCATGACATTGTGACGGGACGACCACCAAATCAGATGTGGATGTAGAGACGTCAATACCAGAAATTGAGGGATGACATCTGAAGGTATGGATGAAGATGGTACTGCAGCCACCGAACTTGGAGACGCCCGTAGTGAGTAAAGTCCTGCGTGGATGTTAGAAGTCTTTGCCAGAGATGAAGGGGCTGGGAAGGCGATGACAAGAACTTTAGTACCAACGTCCGAAGCTTGATCCACCGGTCTTCCGGGGGTCGTACCAGTTGATGGACCTTGTCGAAGACTGCCCCAATGTAGTGACGAAGTAGTGCCGGTACCAACTCTGACTTCTGGGGGTGAGGAATGAACCCGAGATGTAGAAGAAAGATCAAGGAGAACCGGATCTGATGATTGAGGAGAGACTTGTCCGCCGCCCAAATGAGGATGTCGTCTATGTATACCTCGATGTAAATGCCCCGTAGATGGAGGAAAAACCATGACTGGTGAGGTGATCCGGGTGAAGAGCCGTGGGGCGATGTTGACTCCGAACGAGAGGGCTTGCCACTCGAATCATCGACCGGCGATGGTAAAGCGTAGGAAACGGCGATGACGAGGATGAGTGGGTATATGGAGATATGCGTCCTACAGATCGATGGCGCTATTCAACTCATCTCAAGGTAAGAAGTTACTTTGCTTTTACATGCTTTATGACGAAATGGCACAGTTTGTTCATTAAGGTGACACTCAAAAGGCATATGCTAATCATATTACAAAACACCTTGTGTGTTAAAGTGTCTGATGAACGCGTGGTTGGTTTCTTTTGCGATATTTGACTGAATATAGACCCATCTACACTATTGTAACACTCCTTTTGAAGACTATAATGTTCCAGTAAGGAAGTAAAGTCAGTAACCACCATCCATACATATATGAAGAAATAACTCGTGGTAGGACGGACTAATTCATCCGTTCTATCGACGCTTGTGTTATGGATTCGGAAGTCTCCAAGAGATATACGCACGTGGTTGGTTTTGTCGGTTTTCATCCTCACCAACAATGAGCCTGAACGGTACGTTATCTGAGATAGATAGGTATTTTCTTGAGACAAGTGGATACCCTGAGAAGAACGATCGCTGCACAGGCGAGGGTCCAGGAGACGCGTTCTATGAAAAGCTACCAAAAAGTAATGGGGGACGGGGGGGGGGTACAGCAAAAACCTCAAGAAATTCAAATTCTTTATTAGGCACGAACACAATTTACATTGGTTAAGGCCGCATAACAAGACATAAATAAATACAACTAAATACAAGGTAAAAGACATGTGATGCAGATTAAAATCCACTGGGATGACTATATATTGAAAGGAGTCTTCCTATTAAAACTTGTGTACAAATATTTAGCGAACAATCAGAATCTGGTGAATTTATACGAGTCACATCGAAGGAATTTAGAAAATATTGAACGGACAGGATACTTTTGAATATCGATGTTTAAATCAGTAAAGAGTTGACGTCTCAAATCCTCATTATTTGAGCAACACATTACAAAATGAAATTCATCAACAACAGCTCACGCAGTTCTGGCAAGTACGCATTTCTCTTGGAATTATGGGTTGATGATAACGACCTGATTCAATTTCTAAAGTATGATTACTTATCCTTAATTTGGTAATCAGTACACGTTCAGGTTTAGACAAATTAAAAGTTAAGTATTTTTCAAAACAATATTCATTCTTCAGTGTAGCATAAAGATCCAATTTATGATTCAATGGACTAGACATCGTGCTTCGCCAGTCCTCTGTGTAGTTCATCGATAACACGTCTGGAAAATGTACGATGATTGAAAGTTACCTACATCCAAGAAGGATTGTTGTAACCACACATGATAAACCCGTGTACAGATAAGATTTTCTCAATATGTAAGGCGAGATAAAAAAAAAGGAAGACTGTGGGGGAGTCGTAAGAAAATGGTCCATATATATGGGAGTGGGCTATCATGTGGAGCAGGAGAAAAATGATGGGGGGGGGGGGGGGGGGAGGGGTCTCATGCCGGCAATAACAATTAGGTGACTTCAAATCTACCAGTTAACACAGATGAATGGAATTCCATCTATATACGGTAGATATGCTATCAAGTAAAGGAGTTAAATTAATACTGCGTTAATAGTTCGAATTGTGAAAATATTGTTATGAAATCAACAAGAAGCTCGGTCAGTTACCCTACCTAATGGCCGTCCATATGTTGGAACATTTCGAAGTCGGGATGTTAAGGCTGGGGCCTTCAGTATTTCTAGAAAATGCGTTCCTGCGTTATTTTGAATAACAAATGAATCCACAGAGGGTGAGATGCATCATGGGTGCACCACCGTAAAAAGACCAACTCTGCCGGATGAAGAAGCCAGTGTGTATGCCCGTCCGCGGCCTTGGCGTATTTTGCCAATGTTGGATAAATGGTCCGCAACCTGCAGAAACGTGTAATGATCGTGTAGTCATGAAAACGACATAAAAAAGAGCAGGAATACAGATTTGAAAATTGGAGCATCATGATGGGCGGCTAGAATATAACTCCAAGCCAGACAGTTATTTATTGAATTGCCGTGACCACCCCGAATTCAAGTATTTGTGAAAAGCTATTAAACCTCAAGAACAGTTCACGGATATCGGAAATAATCTGTTCTAAAACAATGCTCTGATTCATCATTTCATTTTCGGAGCTAATGCTGCAAAAGGACGCAAAAGCGTTGAAATGACCATGATGAAATCTTTCCGAAATCGGCCAATTTCAACCCATACAAAGTAATGAAAATGTAGATATTGGGGAAGCAGATCTTCCCCTTGTGTGTGTATGAGTAAAGGATATGTCCGCTAGGGGCGATACTTAGAGGTAGTTCACGCGAGAGCTGGGGCAAGATGCGATATTTTAAGGTATTTGAAATGCTCAACTTGAACTTCAGTTTTGAAAATTTGAATTCACCAATCAAAAGTCGAAACAGCCAACATTGCAAATGATGACCTGCAGTGAACTGTTCTTGAGGTTTAGCAGCTTTTCACAAATACAGTCGAAAAACTCGGGGTGAGCACAGCAATTCAATAAATAACTGTCAGGCTTGGAGTTATATTCTAGCCGCCCATCATGATGTTCCAAGTTTCAAATCCGTATTCCGGCTCTACATTAGGTCGTTTTCATGACTACACGATCATTACTCGATTAAGCGCGTTGAACACGTTTAAGCGCTATATGTCGTCACGTTGTGCACGTTTAGGCGCAGCCTCTATACACGATCTTGGGTCATATTTATGCAAATGAGATGACGTCACAGAGGTCACGTGGTTGCCATGGTGACACGTTACATAAGTCAAAAGTAGTTCCGTCACTTCCGGACACGTGACCGGAAGTGATCTTTTGACCCCCGGCGCTGCAACTTCCGGTCACGTGACCGCAAGCCGGGGTTAAAGGTCACTTCCGGTCATGTCACTTTTGACTTTTGACATTTGATTTATGTGACGTCACCATGACAACCGCGAGACCTCTGTGACGTCATCTCATTTGCATAAATATGACCCAAGATCCCCTATATACTACTTATCCCTGCGCAGCGCAGGGGTCAAAGGTCACTTCCGGTTACCATAGCAACCACGTGACCTCTGTGACGTCATCTCATTTGCATAAATATGACCAAGATACCCTTTATATACTACTTATATAGTTCGTCAGCCAGTTAAAAGGTTCTTCAGACTGAACTAATCTCACAATGTTGATGATTGTAAAAGAACGATTTTCAATTAATCTATATGTAAAGGTTCCCTATGTACATGTATTGGTTATTTATATGATCCACTGCGACATGGATCACAAAGGGAACCTTTTTATATAGCTTCTTTGAAAATGTTGTTTTGCGAAAAACCTTCTAAACAGTTAGCATGTGAGTGTCTGAAAAGAATAGGCAGGTCCAATGGTGACTGTAAATGACACTCACTTTTTCTTAATTGTAATATACTAAATTACGCGACTTATTTTGTTCTTTCTTATTTTTAGGTGAATTCGCCAACTTATAAGCGGGCGCGTTTATTGTCCCCAATGGACACCTCAAAGTTATTCACAGAAGCCAGCGAAATTTCCTTACCGGTGCAGGAAGTATTCAGCCCAAACCTGACGCACTGGGTGCGAACATTCGCTGGTGCCCATAACACGAGGGAAGAATTCGTCCTAATGAGTTGTCTCACAACCGTGTCGGCATTGCTGGGTCCAGGTACGAAAGTGAAAGTAAGACAAACATACTCTGAATCATTGAACGTGTTTATCGTTTGTCTGGCCCACCCAGGAGCGTGAAAATCACAAGCCCATAGGCTTACATGTGTGCAATCTCTTCCCACTGAATCGAGAAACATTCTCGTCGATGATTTCACCAGGAGGGGGTTATTGGCGCATCTGGAGAAATGCGGTGTAGGTCTTTTGGCCTATGAAGAAATGGGGGCTTTTTTCGAACAATTATTCAAGCGGCAAACAGAAGGCAGCGCCGATCGGGCACACTTCTGCCGTCTGTATGATGGTGGTCTGCTAAAGGCATCGTTTGCAGACAACCAGGGAAGGCTAAAAACAACCACCGTCGAGGATCCCCATGTGTGCATAGGAGGATTCCAAACCCCAGACCCTTTCCTAGAACAATACTGCCAACTTCTGGCGTCTCATGACGGGTTTGTGGATAGATTGCTGCTTTGCAGCCCTCGGCCCCATCTGTTAAAACAGGCGGATGTCGACAAGTATGCTGAGCAGCTACAAAATGTGAAGTCTCAACTGCACAACTTCAAATATATGTATTCGTATGCACTGAAGTGTGAAAAGCTGGGGATACAGCTTGAATTTGACCAAGATGCAAGGGTACTGCGATGACGTCGTTGAAAGACTCAATTCCCAGTGGGACCAAGGGACGTTCGAAGGAAACTTTTCGAAAGATTCAAGATCTCTGACCAGGTAAAATAAATTTTCTTGGAAATTTCTTCTCTATCAAAATTGTACACATTCTTGTAAGCATTCAGGGATACTGTTGTGTATATAGGCCGTTTGCTTACACAGATAACACTCAGAGTGAATGCAGCCCTACAGGCACATCTTATTTAGATCTCTACCTCTATAAAAATGAAGCGGGCATTCTCTCTCGTCGACTTTATGACAAAAGAGATGATTACAATTTCGACATCGTAAACTATCCCTTTCTGGGTAGTAATATTCCAGTGGGACCTGCATATGGCGTATACATATCTCGCTTAGTAGCATTTGCTAGATCCTGTGTTAAATGTGATGATTTTAATCAACGTCACAAAACATTGTTGCAGAAACTTATAAAAACAGGGCTATTCTACCAAGCGCCTTCACTCAAAGTTTCTCAAATTTGGCGATACATATCGCATGCTGATAGCAAAATACGAACGTAGCGTGCAAGATCTATGGCGCTACGTTTCGTAACATGTGTCTAATTCCGCTTGCTAGGGGCCGTATGAGCCCATGTACTTCAAGATCCTCATGGTACTCATATGAACAGTCACAATCAAAGCGTGACTGAGGTACATCATTTTTAGATGACGACTCTATAACGAATATTATGGATTAAGAATACTGATCAGCGATACGGATTTGATATTTTGCAACATCATGATGTCTTGCCGGCATCATTGAAAATTGTTGACCGCTTCTCTCTTGCAGGAAACAAGCCTATGTTTATGTATACTTTTGTCTTTTTGAATTTGGTGCTAATACTGTTATATGGAAATGGAATAGGTCTTTGATTATGGACGCGGATATTCTCTAATGGACGACGGCTGGATTATGAATGACGGACTAGACGCTTGTAATTGAATGTTTGACCCCCATCCGCACCCCCTCCCCCTCCCATTTATGTTGTTGAGATTCTCACTTCCTGTGATCGAGCTATTAGAAGATTTACTCAATGTATTTAGTAGTATAGTTTGCTACAGTGTTGTTGACTTTGTCTCACGTAGTTTGTATGCACTGTCTCTGTCTCCTGCCATACTTTGTGTATATGCCCAAAGTCGTGAAATAAGATGAATTGTATTCTTCCATGTTATGTGGGATCCTGCGTTTTGTCGAGACCATATTCGCGAAGGTGTACACAAACGATCTTCCGGACGATATAGAAATGTTGGACTCGGAAAATTTCATCATTCCTAAAACAATCAATATCACAACGGTTAATAGATCCATCAGCTTAATGGAGTACTTTGATAACCAGCGCCAGGTCGACCAGAAGGTGAGCATTGATATTATCGTTTGCTCGAGTCCAGTGTAATCTCTAATTTCAGAGAAGTTCACATAGTATTTGGCTTCCGTTTCTGTTTACCCGATCACACTAGACTGTATCTCATCGTAACATCAACTTGTTAAATTAATAGGAGCACGTATAACGAACTTACGTGTGATAGCCGAGAGCGGAAAATCTTTGGTCTTTGGAAAATTTTCGATCTCGCGAAGGTAGCAAAGGTTCGATCACGATGATTGTAAAAAAAGCTAGTATATTTTATAACTAAGCCGAATCGGTTGCGATGGGTCAGGGTCGAGAAGGTCGCACATCGATTTTGCTTAAAAGGATAGCAGTTTCTTTACAATACTAGTGTCGCGATCTTCGCTACCGTCGCGTTTCATTTCCTTTGGCGACCTTCTCGACCTTGCGACTATAGTGAGCGGGATATGGTCGCTATGAGCATCACAATTCCGTAATCAGTCCCACTAATGACTGATCAATGGACGCGTGCAAATGTAATATTACGAGGATACTTCCATGTACATGTATATGAATGTCAACACACATGCATCGTCTTCATGTAATGGCATCTGAGAACAGCTTAAACACGGAAACGTTTCTTGTGTAGTTACACGAAGAGGAAATTCACTCATCTCTCACTTTTACATTGGTTGAATGTAATTAATATTGAAAACAAACCGTGGAGAAAAAACTTAATTGAGGAGATGTTGCATTGATGTGTGATCGGGTAACTGATGCATTATTGGTGGTCGCCAGCACTGCAACCACAACGCTGCTGAAACGCCGCCGCCATCCTATTGGAGAGAGCGCACCGATCACTGCGGGGACTACCGAGGAGAAACTTAAAAATGTGACTAGATAGGAAAAGTAAGAAATTTCACCAAAAAAACCCAGAACGGAACTGATTACACTGGACTCGAGCAAACGGTAATATGTTAAAACTATCCCTGTTCGCTAAACCATGCTTTAATTTCATGTAGCTATTGGCAGTTTTCTGACATGGCTCCATTCAACTCCATGTTAAGTTACACCTCCCTGCTTCGTCAAGTGCGCAGATGTGCGCTTCCACTTTGCGCGGTCGTTATATATGATTGAGACATTGATGAAAATGATCTTACAACCTATTCACTCACTCCTGCTTCCAGGGAACATAGAGTTCTACAGTCACACGTGATACAGTATGTAGCCTACAGAGAGTAAATTCTAGTTTATCTTTTCAGCTCACAGCCTTCTCGACAACGAGGTAACAGACTAGTGCTGAGACAGAGGCCGAATCCATTGAGGACAAGATCACAAGGAAAGTCCTGTATTGCGAGGGACCATACACTACGCCTAGAGAGGTGGTGCGTCTGTTCGACAAAAAAGACAGACCAGCAACTGCCCAAGTCATCGTCGTCATGAAAGAACTAGCAGAGAAGGGTCTAGGACAATTCAAGACCAGAGGACAGTCCAAGGTCTTCATTAAGACAGCTCTTGAACAACTCAACACGGAATCGGGATCGGGAGGCCTACGCCGAAGCGTATGGAAAGACGGCTTCCCAGTACATCTCAAAGACCGTTCAAGATTTTGTGAGAGGACTAGACGCCGCCTAGTGGCGATATGTAAAGATCACGCGTGAAAATGATATTTGACAGTTGTTCATTTGAGCGAACAGTGTTTGAGAAGGTTACAACACCGAACACTCGTCTCCACTGTCTAGTAGTTATTGCAGGGTATTGCTATTATTCAATTCGCCCAGTTATTTCCAAATAGACGATTGCCAGTTTAACCATCGTCGCGCATCAACGCACACAGTCAGGCAAAGACACAGGCCTTAGGCCAGAAGGGCATGCCTTCACCATGTTCATGTACTTGGTAATGTCTGAAAAAGCCTATTTAGTTCAGATTTTTTTTCCAATGATATGTCGATGAAGCTGATGACATTAGGCCTTTTGGTTGTGCTTATATTGTTCCCCTTTCTGAACAATTGGCGGGAAATAAGGCATCTTTAGGTATCATGCATGCAAGAAAGTATCTGATATAAGTCGGATATTCGGAGGGTCGGCTAGACAATCTAACAAGGCCTAACTTTTATAAGTAATTCATTCGTAATTTCCATTGTCATTTGCATCCAGATATTCTCGGTTCATTTGATTTGTGATTTGTACACTCGGTTGGAGAGGGAGTGGCAGGGGAGATCGCCCTCATCTGTCATAAAATTATAAAATTAGAGGCCTTTTCAGTTGCATCTGTAATGGATCTATAGCAGTGCGAGGATCTCTGGCTGGATGGTATGTGAATAATTCCGTTTTGTTTCATGTGAAGCTTGAATCAGACTCCCAGGTGAGAGTTCCTTATTATGAGAGCTTGTCAAGAACTGCCTGACCCATGGTGAGACACGGTTCTCGAAAAGAATGTGCACGACCCCGCGTAAAATCGGGAACTCATCTAGAGTACATCCCACTCTGACGAGCAGCATTTCCCGCTCCTGTGAACATACGATGTCGTCAACAGACATTAGGCTTGTTTTGATTAGTCAGCGAAACAGTTGGCCGTTACGCTCTTTCAAGTTCAGAGGCTTCTGGAGATTACGGTGGCTCATAGAGGACATGCATTTTATTTTACCAGTTTATTTATTTTTTGTTAATTTCTACCGCAGTTGAAACGTTTTAACTCGAGTTGAAACGTTTCAACTGAGATAGAAATTATTTCAACTCGAGTTTTAACGTTTCAACTGAGGTAGAAATTAACAAAAAATAAATAAACTGGTAAAATAAAACGCATGTCCCCCATGAGCCACCGTAGGAGATGGCTTGACTGGCAATACTGTTCGATATACTGCCTAGCACTGCGATAGGTTTATTTTTAATTATACTAAGACTGCTGTTGGCGTATGTTTCTCTGAACCAGTGCGAATTATGTTATCCATAAGATGAAGAGATTCGTTTCCTCTTCATTTATCAACACGGACAATAATTTAAATCTTGTTCTATCATAATTTCCTAAAAAGTAAATAAGAGTTATTCAACCACAATACGAGTTTGACTTTATTCGTGAATAATTGCAACCACCTCAACCAAAAATGTAAATTAAAACATGGGTTACAAGTCAACATAACAGTCCGCTGTTATCAGAGTATACTATTCCAATCTGGGAACCCAGGTAGATCCGCAGTATGTCTAAAGATCACTGAAGCTCCATGTCGCGTCATCTGACCCTGACACAAAGGCACCTGCCTGGCGGTACGCGCGGAGCTTATCTGACCTACTTCTTGAGGCTGTCCTGTATTTTCAAATACGGCTATTGTCTGGGCATATAACAAATTAGCCAATCGACGCGTGCCTGACAACGATCTGTGCGAGGGGTAGAACAGCAACATGAGTTTGCGGTCTTCAGATATATCGCGGATCCTCTCTGGCACCCAGGTTGAATACTATTCCACAAAAAATAATCTACACTCACAGTGATTTTCAACGGGCGTTTCCGATAGCGATTAAAAGCTAGAAGTTTAGTATCGGTAAAGGTGGTATTTGTAATTCCCCACCGTCGTCTGATATTTCGTCAAACCCAAAGGCGCCAAGCGGTGAATTGTATCACAACTATCACTTACTCGCACGTTTTCAACCTCATTATAATCATAAATACAAGACCTCGTGTAGCCTACACATGTGTTTTGTCCCACAATCCCGTGGGGTATGTTAAAATTATGTCTTAAAAATAGTGATTACAGATGTAAAAATTCAAATATGAATCATCGTTTAGTTCGTATGGATCAAGCATACAGTCGGTTTCGTCGGAACATGTTAACTGATTACATAATTAATCAGATTTAAACAGGGATATTTAGCTCTTTCTTTGAGACTCGAGCCATGTCGCAGGCTTTTCATTTTTCCAAGACAGATATTTCAAGCATTAATTGGTGCTCAAGCAATTTAAAGAGCGCGACTCGAGTGTCTTGTCTTGAAGACAGCTTCCCTTGAATCTGCAACATTGACTTCAGTCGAACGGGCAAAGAGATGTTTTCAGCAACTTCACTGGAACAAACTAAATTGTACATTTCGTGGACATTTTCTGTGGTTTGTTCCACGCTGTTTTGGGACAAAGCAAACAAAACCGATTCCAGGAAACAGGTTTCATAATCTGTCCATGAACCGTGTTGAATTTGTTCATTTTCTTTCTTTAGAAAGTTAAAGCTAGAAAGATTAGTGCGTCTGGTTGCCTGGTTACGCTTACGCTTCCTTGGCATGACGTTCTTGACGTTACATACGTCTGGAGAGCAATCTATACCACTCCTGGAACAGGGGCACCGTGTTCGATATTTTTGTCCCTCTGAGTTTATACATGACCTGTAGTTCGGTTTCGCCTTCTTTACATCTTGGCCACACCTACAGGAAACCTGAATATCAGGTGATTGTACAGACTTTGCATCATCGATATTTGAATCGTCAGAGGAGATGGACATCTGCTTTGTTGCGTCATAATGCCCAGGGCCTGTTTGATTGAAAGCGATATAAATGGGAGAATGACATACAGGTCGATCAGGAAGAAAAGGGATGATAGATATCGCTTCCAAAGAGGTAACAACGACTATTGGACAACGCAAAAGATCTCCGAGAATCATGACTATAATATCACCGACTGAACCCGAAAACACTCCGGGGTTAATGAATTGTTTAATTTGTCGGATCGCCTCTTCCTCGGTCATATTCAAGAATTGACTATATCGCCCATTATGTTCCATGGCGTATGAAACACAGAGTTGTCGGAGGCGGAGAACCGGACTCTTCAGATACACATCAGTTTGCAAGCCTTTGTAAAGTTCTGGATCAATTTCCAACAAATGCGCTCTTAAACCAGGACAGTCAGTGTCGCTAAGGATTTTGGACAACTCCAAGGCAATGCTGTGGAACAAACAGTCGCCATCCGCGGGCACCGGTTGGATCTCTAAACCGAGAGAAGTTAAATGTCTGACGAGTCTAATTTTGTGGTCATCATTCGCGGAATTCAACTCCCCTCGGCCATGTAACAGACGTTGTGCACAGGATTGTGGAGTAATCAGCAGGTCCATTGGACGAAGGTCTTTCCCATGACATTGGTTTTTGTAGAAATTGAGAATCTCCATACGGTCATAAAAATGTCTGATAATGAATTCACATTGCGATGGAGCGACATTATCTGTATGAATTATGGAATCTGGGGTTTCGTTTTCGAGTGGGTTTGCATTTATCCAGCCTCGAAGGCTGTCCAATCCACTGGAAGAGTCTCTGGCGAATCCAAAGAACTCCGTTTCTTCACGTTTTTCTTCGGCCATTTTGTTGTCTAATAAGCTGGAGAGAAGATACTTTCGTGCAAGATGAAATGTCGTTATGTTTTTCTTACTTCTTCGTTTACCGGCACGACAATTAAACGAATAGAGCAAAACGGTGAGAAGTGCAAAAGCCAGCTCTGGTCCAACCCGGGTAGCACCAGTAATAAGTGATCTGTTCATCAAGCTATGGATCTTTTCGTTTTTTTCTGTTCCATATCCAGGTGGAATTCCGCTGAGGCAGCCTTTAATGATATGCCCTCGAATGTTCTGGAGCGCATGCAAAGCAGCTTCATTCAACAAGCTGTTTTCGGTCATTTGCCACTTTTTTATGAAGTTGTCAAGATTGTTTATTAAAATTTCTGGAGAAGGGGTCGACTCTACTCGCACTCTGTGCATGTCAGTAGAAGTGCGAAACACTAGAGAGAAATCGGCAATGCACATGCTCCGAGAACTCCCAGCGCATCGTTTCGGCAAAGTTTGCGTAAAACGCTGGACCGCGTGGAATAAATCAAGTTTAACATTCAGTCCTGGCCCAAAAACAGTTTGCAGTTTTCCACGCCATTGGCAACAATTGTCAACCATAGCACTGTCGAGGCTGCTTCCAGCATGACTAAGTCGATCACGAAATCTCGCTAGAAATGGTGCCGCTTCACAGAATGCCGTTCCCTTTGAGAAGAACCACGTTACAACCTGTCCAAATTCATTCATTACGAGAAATATACTGTCATACTGCTTGACCCATTTGCCGTCTATCTGTCTCTCTAAACCTATATTTCTGGATACTTTGAAAGTGTGATCCATTGAAATGGACGATGCCGTTATTTCGCTCATTTCCTTCTCATACCATTGTTTGTTATGTGTAAAGTTTTCAAGGAATAACGATATTAACAAGTCGTCGCTTGGTGTATTGAATATCCAAGAATTCTTCACAGTCGACAAAAAATCCTTCAAGCTGACCTCTTCTGGTGCCTGCGCTCCCATCGAATGTTGCAACGCGGCACAGACAATAGATCGTTCAAGACATTCTGCTTGCTGCATTTCCCATAATGCGTTTGCCATTTCCATGAAGTTGTTTCCAAGATGAATTTGAATGGTAAGGAACGTTATCAAATCCATAGTGCATCCACTTCGGTGCATAAGGAAAAACGGTAAACGGATATACTTAGGTAAATTAGACAGAACAGTGTGATCAGTGGAAAGAACCTTATAACGGCATCGTATGACCTGACAGGTGTACCAGCGCCCGACCAGCAGACAGTTTCCCTTTCATCCGTACAGCATCCTGGGCTGTTGGCTTAACATGTTCGATGACTGCCAGTGAGAGGGAGAGAGACTGGTATCATGCTCGGGACATTTGATAACGATGTTGCACATCGTAACCGGGCACCACAGAATAATATCAGGCAAGAAAAACTCAGCGGTTTTGGGTTGGGTGCCATCATTGAACTGAATATTTGGTTGGAATGTCCAAGATTTGTGTTCCATACTCTCATACATCGCTACGGCTTTCGCGACATGGTCTGTTGTGGTGGAGTTCATTTCAATACAAAGCCGTTGCGATATATGAAACGCAACCACCAGCGTAATGAGAGAAACTGTTTTTGGTACCATCTGAAACAAGAAGAAAATAGGCACAGTGAATAAACAAGGAAAACACAATGCAATCTCTATATTCATTGTAGGGGTAATGCCCGTGGGCGATACATTCATTTTTGTGAGCATGCATGTTCGACATTTGAAATTTCGTTAGAGAGTGCAAATTGCCTAACCACTGGTTGTGCTGCAGCTGTGGTGGAGAGGTCAAACGTCACTTCCGGTGATGTTGGATTAGACACACGGATTTCACTGAAGTAGATCCCCGGAGCCAGACATGCGCATTAAAGTAGATAGACCGACTACGTATGCACAGGATCCATTACGCATGCGTATCAGGTGTGGAACGTAGGGTGAGAGACATGAGGGTTTCACTAAACGAGATGTCGGTAGCCAGACATTGGGGCTAAAGCCGACTGCGCATGCGCACGAATATGGCGTCCCACCGTGCAGGTCGGGACATGTGGCATTGCGCTGTTCTCATTCGTTCTTGGCATCGAGGCTTTAGCCAATCAGGGCGTAATTTTGGATTTTCTCTGTTTTAAACGTAGATGTTTAGAGTGTTGTATAACCGAATACCATTTCTGCATGCATCCGCCACGATTGACGCCGGACATCCGAACCCTTCTTCAGGTCCACTCTTCCTCCTCTATTTCTGAGATTTGAAGGGTTGAAACATGCAGATGCCCTTTGACGCCTTGCTGCGATAACGATTCAACGTTTCAGTGTACAGATGAGACTGCGATACTTTCGCCCTTCGGGCCATACGATGAGCTGTTTGCTTTAGAAGACAGGTGGTGCTGCGAGACCGCTAAGCCCCACTATGGTATGGTTGGTATGGTATGATACGGTAGTACGATACGGTACGGTACGGTATGGTAAGCCCCACCAAAGTATGTTATGTTATGGTATGGTAAGCCCCACGAAAGTATGGTATGGTATGGTAAGCCCCACGAAAGTATGGTATGGTATGGTATGGTAAGCTTCACGAATGTATGGTTTAGTATGGTATGGTAAGCCCAACGAAAGTATGGTATGGTAAGCCCCGCGAAAGTATGGTATGGTATGGTATGGTATGGTACGGTATGGTAAACCCCACGAAAGTATGGTATGGTAAGCCCCACGAAAGTATGGTATGGAATGGTATGGTATGTTATGGTAAGCCCCACGAAAGTATGGTATGGTAAGCCCCACGAAGGTATGGTATGGTATGGTAAGCCCCACGAAAGTAGGGTCAAAAGATGTTTTACCAGAAACTTTTCTGAAAGTCGTTGAAAAATATCGTATTCTGAATTGCATGGCCAACACCGAGAACAAATAACCTGGGGCTAGGGGTCGTATGAACACTATATTAACTGCATCTCCTTAGTGTTTATATGAACAGTCGCGAACAAAGCGTGACGAAGATACCCATCAAGCAGATTAATATGTTCATTAGAACATTCTATTTCTCATTGGTCACACCAATATCGTGACATTACTTTTCGGATACGAAATGGCAATGTACTACACTTCACGAACATGGAGGTGAAAGACAATTGCACTATTTTAAAATTTAAAAAACGATTTCGAAATCGCGCGGATTGTTAAATTGCGCCTAACACCATCAATGCAACGGGTTTTTGAATTATGGACCTTTAGAACCTCTTAAACCCTCAAGTAAAGTTTCCATGAAATGAAAGACCATTGCAAACAGTGTGGGGAAATATTTATTGTAATTTGTTACGATTTTATTACACAGAGTAAACTGCAAATAACGCATGGTATTCTATGTTGGTCTGTTGCAATCACATCTAGGTCCAGTGACGTCACACTGTCTTAATACATATATTTCAAACTGTGTATGCACTTTCCAATGCTTGATTCAAGCTTAAGGTGTGTATAATTTGAGTTCCAACACAGACTCACTGTTCCAATGTGCATTTTTCACCAAAATCTGAGAGATGATAACTCATAAGTGTCAAGTCAATTTGAATCTTGCATTTAATTTCCCCGATTTTGGTGAAATATGCACATTGGAACAGTGAGTCTGTGTTGAAACTCAAAGTATACACACCTTAAGCTTGAATCAAGAATTGTAAAGTGCATACACAGTTTGAAATATATGTATTACGGCAGAATATCATGCTTTATTTGCAGTTTACTCTGTGTCATAAAATCGTACAAAAATACAATAAATATTTCCCGACACTGTTCGCAATGGTCTTTCATTTGATGGAAACTTTAATTGACGACAGCTGCCAATAAATGACGGATCTGACGCATTTATTGGAGTCAATCCTGAGTGAGAACAATAGAGCTTGTGTTCAATTTTAACTCACTCGTAAAAAAGCAACTGGGGAACTGACTCCTATATGCCTTAAACACATGGGCCTTAACATGGGCTGCAGCTCGTTGTTTGTACGGTAATGTTTCGTTTGAAATTTACTGGAAAAGTCTATTGTGGGAAAAATATCTCATCACAAATTCTGTGAATATTAACTGTCGGGAATATATGGTTTTATAGATATGACGATTCTTTTCGATTTTCCAATGTTATACTTATATGGGAGAGTATATCCTACGATAAGGAGATGGGAGCTAGTGAGATGACCAGGCCTTGCCTTAAAGAATTCTTGAATAGTTGCAAAAATGTCGGTGAACATCGGCGTGTATGCAACCGACAAAACCAACCACGCGTGCATCATGCAGTGTAACATACAAGGCGTCTTGTAATATGATTAGCATATGCTGTCTGAGCGTCACCTTAATCAACAAACTGTTCCATTCCATCATAAAACATTTACAAGCAAAATAACTTCTTACCTTGAGGTGAGGTTGAATAACGCCTGATGGGTTTGTCCGTCGTATAATGGCACAGAAACTTACCGCTACCGGAAGACAGCCTCCTTTCAGGTTAGTCGGTAAATGTCGGGTGTCGGTTGGGACAATTGCTTGTAAAAAAAAATGCAAGAACGCGTGGATGTCGGTTGTCGGTGTATTTTCATACGAACGGTGTGATACCATATTAAACAGAAGCTATCGTTGGTTGGCGGTTGTCGGTGTTTCCCAGAGTTAACAAGACAGAGAAATATTGAAACAAAATAACACGCATATACTGATACCATATTAAACAGAAGCTATCGTTGGTTGGCGGTTGTCGGTGTTTCCCAGAGTTAACAAGACAGAGAAATATTGAAACAAAATAACACGCATATACTGATACCATATTAACAGAAGCTATCGTTGGTTGGCGGTTGTCGGTGGTTCCCAGAGTTAACAAGACAGAAAAATATTGAAACAAAATAACACGCATATACTGATACCATATTAAACAGAAGCTATCGTTGGTTGGCGGTTGTCGGTGTTTCCCAGAGTTAACAAGACAGAGAAATATTGAAACAAAATAACACGCATATACTGCACATGAACCATGTAATAATCACACACAGAAGCTATCGTTGGTTGGCGGTTGTCGGTGTTTCCCAGAGTTAACAAGACAGAGAAATATTGAAACAAAATAACACGCATATACTGCACATGAACCATGTAATAATCACACACATTAATAAAACATGATCGACGGTTGTAGGTAGTCGGTGTATATTAGAACACACGGACAGTAACACACGCACACACACGCATGTACATATATTTCACCAGTAAACAACACTTGACACATGATCCAAACACGAAGTACACACAGACGAACGCACATATGGGTACATAATATATATATATATATATACACACGTATACATACATACATACATACATACATACATACATACATATATATATATATATATATAACGGTTGTAGGTATATATGTATATATATGCACATAGATCTAATTCATGGTATCATTCATGACGGACTTACCGAAAAACTGGGAGAACCAGGACGTCTTCAGGATTCTTCGAGGCGACTTCCCTAACGACGCCCTTGGGAACGGGGTGGGTCCTTCCAGAAATCTTTGCCTGTAACAATTGTTTGGAGTGTGTATTGGGCTGGTCTACGTCCTATATTTCGTGAAAGTCAAAGGATCATATTCTGTGTTGAGGCGTCAGTTCGGTGACATCTAAGGGGTAGCGTGTCTGGTGTGGTCTAGGTTTCTATTGTTTTTCGATGCAATACTTTGATATATCTTCCTCTGAACAACAGGCACCCCCGACCGTCAGTCACATAATATAAATAGCAATATATAATTAAGTGAGTAAATAGATAAACAAATGAATAAATAACTAAACATTTCGATAGATTCAGTACTAGGTGAATACACAAATAAACAGCTCTGTATTATTTCCGTATACATTATCGTTTGATGGCCATAAAGAATTTATAGGACAATGAGATAGACGGCCCTCAGTATCAAGGTAACTCCACCATCACCATTTCCTATATTTTATGCCGAATACTGCTCGCTATATGCGATTTGGCCGTGATATTGTTGTCGTGAATTCAATTAGATTTGGCCATCGTTTGTTTTGTAGGACAGTGGAACAGACGGCCCTCAGTATCAAGGTAACTCCGCTGTTGCCATGCCTATTTTATTTCTAAATGTGTCTGTGACATTTTGGCCGGATGTTATGTATGGATAGTTTATTATGGCCATAATGTTTTGTATGGCTATGGTGCACACGGCCCTCAGTATCAAGGTTTCTCCGCTGCAACCATATCCTTTGTTTAAGTCAGAAGAATGATCTGGCCTCTATCAAATCGTGTCATAGTACTTGGTGTACTAGTAGTTGATTATGTGGAGAAAAAAAATATTGTTGACTGCGCATGCACGGCGGTGGTATTATATACTGGAATAATAGCCAGCAGTTTTGATAAAATTTATTAAGGACTTGAATATCTGATTTCTAATGGGGGGCTTAGGGTTTAATATCGCTGGTAATGTTAAGGGAGTGTTGATTTTTTTTAATTCGTTTCTAAGTGCCTCACGTTGTTGGTTATGGATTGGGCATTCAAGTAGGACATGTTCTATTGTTTCTTCTACATTGTTGCATGCGGTACAGAGTGGTGAGGTGTTTTTCAGAAGCATGGACAGATGTGATTTAAGTCCGGTTTTGCCTAGTCTTAACCTGGTGATGATGCGGTCATCACGTTTATTGTGTAACTGGAATCCCTGGACTTGTCTTTCTCTCCATCAAGGATCTTATGTAACCACCGTCCACGTTCTTCTTCGTTCCATTCCTTTTGCCACTTGCTATCTATTTTGCGTCTAATGATAGTGTTGAGTTCCTTATATCCTAGTCCTATTGATACATCGTGTGTAGTTTTAGCAAGCCTGTCTTTGGCAGTTTTGTCGGCTGCTTCGTTACCCCTGATGTTGACATGCGCGGGGACCCAAGCTAAAATGGCGTCTATACCGTTGTTGTGTATTTGTGTACATATATATTCTATTTTGTGTATGAGATCAGGTCTACTGTCAGATATAGAATTTTCAATGGATGGGAGTCCACTAAGGGAATCGCTGAGTATCACAGCACGGATTGGTTTGTGCTCGATGATCCATTCGAGAGCCTTAATTATAGCAATCAGTTCCCTAGTGTATACAGACATATTGTCTGGAAGTTTGAAACCATTTTGTATGTTGAGCTCAGGTATAACAAAAGCTGACCCCGTGTTATTACTTGTGTTTTTCCATCCGTCTGTATAGATTTTTAAGTAATTTTTCCAGTTTTGGTTGATATATTCAAGGGTGGTGGCTCTAATAAAGTCTGGGTTGTCCTTCTTTGTGAGGTAGTCGTGTATACTTGTGTCCACGTGGGGTGACTCTAATTCCCAGGGTGGCCTAGTGATTTTGTCTGTGTCGCTGATGTGTGCGATGGGTATTTCGTGTTCTTGGAATAGGTTATTTACGGTATAGCCGAGGAGGGCGGAGTCTTTTTCCCAGTTTTTCTTTAAATATTCATATTCACTTTTATCTTCAAAAATTTAGTGGCATGGGTGATTATCGCCCCTAGCTCTAGTTTTTCCTGCATATTTCAGGGACAGTTTCTCTCGTCTTAAATGAAGAGGTTTCTCATTGGGTTCTATTTGAAGACTACATAAGGCGGTTCCTTTGAAGGCTCCAGTAGCTATTTTTAGAGCAGAATATTGGATGCTGTCTATTCTTTTTAGTTGTGTCTTACATGCTGAGTCGACACATAATTTTTTGATTGAAATTGCAGTTTAAGGGCCGCTTCCCGTACGGATTTCGCAGCCCATCAACTCAATGTTTTATTTTAATTACACGTTACATTTCTTAGTTTGTTAAAGATGTTTACAAGTGATGTATTATCAAATAAACAAATAAATAATTAAATAAATATATAAATAAATAAATAAGTAAATAATAATAAATGTGCGGATGGAGATATAGATAGAATAGAAGAACTGTCTATATACAGGTTCATCGGTTGGTTTTTGATTTGGTTATATTGGTAAGTATGTGTTCATTGTATATTGTAGTCGCGTGGGTGATTCCTTTGTCTTTGTACCCCTCTGTACACACAAAGCCGTCCAGAAAAAACTGGGAGAACCATAGGCGGGTTCTTCCAGAAATCTGTGCCTGTAACAATTGCTTGTTTTGGGTATTGGGGTACAGGATGGCAGATCTACATCCTATATTGGTGAAAGTCAAAGGATCATATTTGCATTAGACAATCGTTACATCGGTGGCATCTCAGGTGTGGCACATCTGAACTGTGTTGTCTTCAGTGAGTATGGTTTCAATTGTCCGTGGTTGTGGTAGGCATTGTTCGATTTGGTTTGGATGTAGAAGCTGTTCTTGTTTCCGTTGATTGTCTGTGGTCAAGGTGTGGGTTTTGAGATTCCACTGAAATGGCTAGGTCAGGGTGGTTTCTGGGGTGTTGTCACTCACGGTGCTGTTTAATAATTTTGGTCGTCATCGGTGTTCTGTTTCATGGCTGGTCTTACTCGTCTGTGCTCTTCAGTGTGCTGTGCCTGTATTACAAAGAATAGAAGAGTTTGTAGTTTCTTGTTTTCTGGTGTTATTTTTTGCCACCGACAGGCACTATCGTGATCTAAGTCACACATGGTCAATAGCAATAATTAATTAGGTACATAAATAAAATATATTTATACATAATTCCAGAATGGCCAGACTTATAAAGCAATCATTGCTCAAGTGTTTGACATCTACTCAAGCGGTGACAGCTTTGTCTCAGCGGGGTTCTTATCCAGTGGCGATAAAATTGCACAAATTTACTAATTTGACAACAGAATATATAGAGTGACAATTGTAGAATATACTTAAACATCTTTAACAAACTAAGAAATGTAACATGTAATTAAAATAAAACATTGAGTTGACGGGCTGCGAAATCCGTACGGGAAGCGGCCCTTAAACTGCAATTTCAATCAATCGAATATACTGATGTACATGTTGTTTGGAGGTAAACCGTTTATTTCTCGTTTCACCCAAAGTGCGTTTCACACCTTGGTGTATTTTTACATAAAGCATGGGGTTATCTATAGAGACCCCATATTTTGACACTTCACCCTAATACCACCGCCTACACTCCCGAAATCTCTTGTTTTGAGGGCCTGTGCTTCATGAGTGTAGGAAAAGTCCCCCCCGGAAAACTTCCCCCTGGAACGATTCCCCCCCGGCAATAGTCCCCCCTGGAAAACTCCCCCCCTAGGAATTTCTCCCCCCGGAATTATCCCCCCCCCCCCTATCATATATTAAGTGAAACTCAGAGAACAAAATATATGAAAAATGAACATTCATGGTTTATTAAAATATATACTGAAAACTAGACATATAGCGGCAGTTCCCCTCCTCAATCAAATTTAATGGTAAACTGCTTCCAAAAAATTAATTTTTAAATAAAACAGACATAATTTTACAAGTGTATATCTTTATTAAGAGAATTTTGTTTTTTAAATTCCATATTAATAATAAATACAGGTTTTACTCATCAGAAAGATCAAAGGATAATATAAATAATAGATAATCCTTTCAGAAGTGGCAATGTTTACTCATTACTGCGATAATCTGATAAACAATGGAGGATGAAAACTGCTCATGGCTTTTATATCAAACATCTTAATCATATATTGTGCTGTGAAATCAATTGTATCTTAGGCTGCAGAAGATTTGTGTCGACCGCAGAGATGGTGTGAAAACGATCGCAGAGACACTTCAGCCTGTTGGTCGATGTATTAGATACAAGTAAATTAATATATGCATATATATGACATTACTGATTGTACTTCGTGGTGCTCATATATGTATGATTTACATAATGATTGTAGTGCTCTGTAAATGTATGTGATCGCGATGTGTCTAATTTTCAGTATATATTTTAATAAACCATGAATGTTCATTTTTCATATATTTTGTTCTCTGAGTTTCACTTAATATATGATAGGGGGGGATAATTTCCGGGGGGAGAAATTCCTAGGGGGGGAGTTTTCAGGGGGACTATAGCCGGGAGGAATCTTTCCAGGAGGAAGTTTTCCGGGGGGGGACTTTTCCGTACCCCGTGGTTCATACATGTGTACATCATGTTAGTACATGAGACAACATGAACAATGCCTACAATAGCCAAGACTGGATACAACAACGTGTCTAGACTGACCTTTTCAGCTGTACAAAAGTTTGGACAATAGCAACCGACATGAAGTATCTACCTAAAACTGGTAACTGGAAGCCAGATCTTACAATTATGCATGCATGTTCATTCTTTGACCAAGTTCACCTCAAGGCTTCCAGAAGATATAGTATCAGTCCAATTAACAAGCTTCAAATTTAACCAAGACCACCAAGACCATTGCCTTGGATGCCCTACCTACTGGCTTCAAAGCTCCTTGCTAATTTCCAAGTAATTTTATGCCAGCTACAAGCCTTAGTGCCATCAGTTGCACCAAATTGGCTTTGCCCTCAAATTTCTCAAATTTGAAGCCTGAATTGAGAAAATGGAACTCTCTTCAACATTCCCAAGTACTACTGATTAGGTCAGGTTACCTTGTCAAAGAAATCTCATCCTCGCGAGCCAGTGTATCAATCGATAGGTTACAATCGATACACTGGCTTGGTTAGTTACCGATAGCCGTTCGGGAGATAAATAGCTCGAGGTGTTACCACTGAGCCAAACCAATCAGTAAGCGCGCTAAAGCAGTTCATCAGGTCAATCCGCAGCTTTGAGTTTGATTGGTTTGAATTTCATCGCCGGCCAGATTACCTTTGAAATCGACATCGGGTGTCAAAGCGGAAACCGCAGGCTTCAGATACCGACACGCAAATTCAAAACAAACGCTGGGGATGAAATACACAAGATTGTGTAATAGATGCAATGACTCAAAAACTCATCCCAATCACCAAAAAGGTCCAGGTAAACCCTTTGCGAGGATTTAGGGATTACCTGGACTTGTGAAGATGAGAAATCTTTGCTCGGGTGAAGTTTAGCCTTCAAAATCCTATAATATGTGGTAACATTCAGGGCAATCCCACTTGACCATCTTCACCAGCCAAGTCAACTACATCGCGAAGCTCTCTACGCTGCCTTGACATTCTTGGCTGATGGCAGAGGAATACTGCTCTGCGCCACCTAGTGGAAGTTTTAACGGCGAGAGACTTTTTGCCACCAGGAGTTGATCCCTTCAATCTCAAGTCGGCACACACGTGAGGCGATTCGTTATCGTTCGACCTTGCAGCGTGTCCCAAAATCTGATTCAATTGATCAGAAACACCGAAAGTGGCCGTGAAAGTGCTCTTCCTGTATCTTTTCGGTAGAATTTTCTCGCACATTCGACACAACTCATTCTTAGTGTGGGCCGTCATCTTGGGAAACCAACTACTACGTAACGCGCATTCTGATTGGATGCAGCACGCCGTCTCTGCATCCAATCATCAATGAGGATTAACGTTCCAACTTTACTAGAGAAATATGCCAAGGCAATGTACAGAGCAACGTGATGTACGTCGACTTGGCTAGAGAAAATGCACTTGACTGAATGGAGACTACTTCAATGCAGGGGATATCAATATCTTATATCTGTTTATCACTTCCATAGTATTACCTTCAGGTAATTGATTTCTCCGGTTGTATGAAGAACACTGTTTGTTCCTTGAAAACTATTCATCATGCATGTCATGGGGTTTTGAAATTTGGCATTGTCGTGTTGAACTACATGTGCATGTCGGTATGCACGCTTAAAACTAAGTGTCGAAACCTACTCGTAAAGTGTTGCAATAACCCTTTAAGTGTGTCCACAGGGACAGCACTTTAAAGTGCAGTCCCTGTGGACACACTTAAAGTGTTATTTCAACACTTTACAACACTTTAGTTTTAAGCGTGTGGAAAATAGCAGTCATTCAGTTTTCTAAATGATTTTTAATTGTTGATATATTATTGCAGTCATCACATTTCATCCAAATTTGTTTAACAGAAAAACCCCAATTCAAGAAATGATAAGCTATGATGTGCAAAACCTCTTTTTCAATACGAACTTTGATGTATGAGTTGAGTGAATACCATTCCTAATAATAGCGACACGGGATACATTTTTGAGATGCAATAACCTCCATCACTCCACGACTCGCATAGCGACTATTCTTCTGTTCAGTGGACATAAGACATGCTACATCTGTATTCCTTCGGATTGAAGGAAGAGCTACAGATCAACGGCAAGCCCGCGGAAAATTCGCCCCAAGGCTTCGCCCACAAATCAATGTATGTGATACATGAATTACCACGACTTTTGGTAATTTTTCAGGAATGTTTCCTGGAAAAGGGAAAGATCTTAACCCGCATCCACTGGAGATACACTTGACACAGTCTACATTGTTGCAGCCATATATCCAATTAAACGCGGATAAATATCATTTCGCCAGAAATGGCCTCGACAACGACCATGTCTTTGAGTCAAGGTCACGACATGGGGAAACTAACCCAGTCATATTTAACCCAGATTTCTTTTCAAGTGAAATAACCTACTCTTCTTACTCGTATCTACCCAGTGCAGGATTGCTCACCTTTATCAGCCGGTCGTCCCAGAGGATAGATTTTGGTTACATTTTTCTCAACTTCCTGCCAATTTTAAAGAAATTTGACTTCATGAATAATCATGTTAGCGGGTCCTTCGAGTGCGCATGATTGCCATTAGGGCCGTTTTGCGAAACACATCGATTTTTTGGTCGGAAGCTATTAAACTTTTCATCTGAATTGATTCTTTTTATAATATTCAGACATTACCCTTTTTTTTGGTTTTGGGAAGATCTATTTTGCGAGAATGGGTTCTACTTTAGGGAGCATCAGTGGGTATAGGACTGGTGGAGAGTTAACTCTACCTGGCCTGGGGGCGGGGGGGGAGGGGGGGAGGGGAGCAGAATGGCCACCCCTACCAAATTTTTTGCGCTATCTCTGGAACGACAAAAAATGAAAAGCTGAAGCTCCGTGACTTTATAGTTTTTCATATTGGGGTCATTTTGAGCCTATTTGCATAACCCCCCGGGCAGAGGATCATGGGTAAATTCAAGATGTCGTCCACGTAGGGTACCAGAAATGTGATTTTTTTCGTCATATTTCTTTAAAATTTCTGCTTTTCCGCGATGAAAAGTGGGCAAAAACTATTTTATTTCACATCACATTGTGGAGAAATTGGAAAATGGAGAAAAATAAAAAATTCGGAAAATCTGACCGAAAAATCAACCAAAAAATGCCGTTTTTGAAAATGACCTCACTGTGACGTCATCAAAGCGTCCATCTTGGATTTTTTTTTACATTTTCTGGTAGAGCTTTACCCAAGGGTATGGTGTGGTAAGTTTCTGTTCCGTAGCTCAAGGAGTAAGAAAAATAATTAGGGTGGGGGGCATTTCGGTCCCCCCTCCCCCCTCCAGGCCAGGACAGGTCCAAAAAACCCCAGCCCAGATAGTGTTAAATTTGTTAAACAAAAAAAAAGCAGTCGGACCCCAGGAACGGTTCAAGATGACACCCTACATGACCCATTGGAAAAAAAGTGCCGTCAATCCGTGCCTACGTCTACCCCAAACACCACTCTATGCAATTCCAAAATTGACATCTTTCTTTACGACGGCCGAACCTCGGAAGCGCGGATTGACGGGACTACCAATACAAACCACACTAGTCGTGGTCTACAACACGAGCGCTTCAATCAATATGACACCCAACACGGCCAACTGGGAGCAAAGGTAGCCCATCTATCACTTAAAACTCTCTTTTTCTGTTATTCTACGACTGCACATACGCGGACAGACAGCACTTCCACACCCTCCCCCTCCCCCCTCCACCGATCCTGACTCTACTCCAAGAGTGCTTCAATACGAGAGCCCATACCGCCTAATTGGACCACTGATGGTCCATCTCCAACCAAAAATGTCAACAAATATGTCCGTTTTTGACTACTACACGACTGCTCTTCCAACAAAAACCACCCAAGCCTGACTACCACATGAACGCTTCAGCCTGAGACCCTGTATGGTTCATTTGGAACACGGCTGGTCCACCTAGACCCCAAAACGTCCATCCAGGGCCTTCCTGCTCAATGCGTATCCTAACTGACTAATTGACTAACGGCCCGAGAATCCTCCCATCGTACTCTACAGCGTCAGCCGAGTCGAACAAGTACTCATATACAATAGTTTACTCCACAAGAAAACTGTCGATGTGTTCAATCCCTTTTTTCAGGTGTTTGGAGACATATGCAGATTGTTTCAACTCTAAGTTATTTATGCATTCCTCCACGTGTAGATGGCGCCACGATCGCCACCATAAAAGTTATTTGGCTGTAACAGATGCCAGTTTGTTTTGTTTTCCCAGCTTTCCCAATGTCAGAAACGATGAACGGATGGGCATATTGGATGTTTACATTCTGCAAGAGGTATTGTGCCATGATACAGACCATACCCTATTATAATACTACCGGATCTATACAGCGTAGCCGTAGAATAATAAAGGGTGTGTGTATATCGTATAAGTCACAATGAATTCATATGGCAAGCCAAAGTGCTTTTTATACCGAATTTTCGACATCGACAATTCTATTTTCGATATCTGGAATTGTCTCCGAATTTCCGATATCGAGAATTCAATTTCCGATATCGGAAATTTTAATTCCAATATCGGGAATGCAATTTCCGATATCGGAAATTCTTGAATAAAAAGCACTTTCGCTTGCCATACATTCAACACACTTTGAAGACGTCCTTCCTTCAAAACATGTTGAAGAGTGTTTGTCCCAGAATTGATGACGTCACGGGATATTCCCAGACAAAATTGAAATTGAAATTGAAGATGACCTCTATGATGATGTCACAGTGACGTCATATTATAAAAATAAACCATTTTATTGATGATTTTTCTGATCAAATTTTCAATTTTTTTATTTGTGCAATTTTCTCCGCTTAATCTTCCTTGTAAATTACTAAATATTCATCTGATGTGAAATGAAATATTATTGGGCACTTTTAAAAGAAAAAATACACCAATTTTGAAGAAAATACGACAAAAAGACAACTTTCCAGCCGTGTCGTCCATTCTGAATTTACACATGTCATCATGATGATGCTCTTTTCCGATAAATCACCTAATATGATTTGCTATATAGACACAAAGTGCCAGCTCTCAACAGTTCCGAGCATCAGAGAAAAGTTTATTGGGAAGAGCGGGGCGGGAGGAGGGACGGGGGCGGGGGGGGGGTGGGGGGTGGGGGTGAGTCAAACAATAACAAATGACACAGAATTCTCCCCATTCAGTTTCACTATTCTAATGGTGTACCTGCAAAACCGGCACTCGTAAATGTGCAAATGTAATGGCCGTGTCACCCAGTGGGAATTAGATGTAGTTTCAGACCCTCCCCCCAATCTGCATCTGAACCTGAAATCGTCATAAGCATTTTCAGTCATGTCAATAGCGATGGATAGAAGTACACGTGATATTTTAATGTTTATTTTATGTTCCTGTTCCTCAGCGTGCGTTAAACCTGACAATGTTTGACAGCCTTTTGACCGAATAAAAACAAAAAACAAAAAAGAAACAAACATTGCGAGCCCCTATTTTCACATTGGGTTTTCCCAGAGCTATCTTGACAATTACCAATATACGAGTTGGCAGAGCATTTCCATCATAGCTCTCTGGATTTGTGTCTAATGCCGCTTGTGCCGGTGCTGGGGACCATGTGGTCGTGTCATCCGTGTTGCCAAATGGGCGGGTGCAGTAGGAGCGTACCTGAGATACAACACATATCACGAATCGTTAGATTCTTGGTATGTGCTTTAGAATAGGTTAACCGGACGACTATACTGTGAGGTCACGTGGCTCTGTCAGTATGCCGGCACCTCTTCCCACTTCCCTTATATGTGTTGAAATTTTTACCTGTATATGGCGAGATTCTGTTGGTGGACGTTTCGTCCCCCAGGCCCGCCCCCTGTACAGACCTTTTGGTCTTTGATATATGTTGGCATTGTGGGAAGTTGATGCTGGGTCGACATCGGGCCTTACAGACTAGTCTTTTGTGTTAAATGCCGTCATTTTCATCTGACGACGATACAGCTCACCAATACCCAGTGTACGGGTTGTCACAGTGACCCAGCTCACCAATTACCAATATACGAGTTGGCAGAGCATTTCCATCATAGCTCTCTGGATTTGTGTCTAAGGCCGCTTGTGCCGGCCGTGTGGTCGTGTCATCCAGGTTGCCACATGGGCGGGTGCAGTAGGAGCGTACCTGAGATACAACACATATCACGAATCGTTAGATTCTTGGCATGTGCTTTAGAATAGGTTAACCGGAAGACTATACTGTGAAGTCATGTGGCTCTGTCAGTATGCCGGCACCTCTTCCCACTTCCCTTATATGCGTTGTAATTTTTACCTGTATATGGCGAAATTCTGCTGGTGGACGTTTCGTTCCCGAGGCCCGTCCCCTGTACAGACCTTTTGGCCTTTGATATATGTTGGCATTGTGGGAAGTTGATGCTGGATCGACATCGGGCCTTACAGACTAGTCTTTTTTGTTACATGCCGTCATGTTCATCTGACGACGATATAGCTCACCAATACCCAGTGTACGAGTTGTCACAGCGACACAGCTCACCAATTACCAATATACGAGTTGGCAGAGCATTTCCATCATAGCTCTCTGGATTTGTGTCTAATCCCGCTTTTGTCGGTGCCGGTTGCCGTGTGGTCGTGTCATCCAGGTTGCCACATGGGCCGGTGCAGTAGGAGCGTACCTGAGATTAAACACATATCACGAATCGTTAGATTCTTGGTATGTGCTTTAGAATAGGTTAACCGGAAGACTATACTGTGAAGTCATGTGGCTCTGTCAGTATGTCGGCACCTCTTCCCACTTCCCTTATATGCGTTGCAATGTAATTGGTATCTACTATCGCTCAAGTCGGTGCCAGGGGTCGATTTGGGCATATCATCGAAGATGAAAAATCATCACGGGGTTCATTTTTGATCCTTGTGATGTTTTAGATATACAGTCATAATATTGGCCTGTGGGGTCATATGACTTCTTGCCAGTACACCGGTCCCTTTTCCCACCACCTTTATATGTTGCTTCAACTGTCTGTATATGGTGAGATTCTACTGGTGGGCGTTTCGTCCCCCAGGCTGGCCCTTTGTACAAATCATTGTGATTGTAGTTTGTGACTGTGATTAATACGGTGTAGAATGAAGCGCTTGGTCAACGTCGGGTCTCATCACATACTTGTGTTCTGAATAACAAATTGCATTATTATAATATTTTCCCCGTTTGGACCTTTTCGTCTATCTAGCGGTCACATACTTCATCACTGCCCATCAGATGAATGGATAGGATTATCACATCATTGCTCTTGGATATTTCTATCTAATACCGCTCATGTCCGTTTTGTCTACTACACGACTACTCTTCCAACAGAAACCACCCAAGCCTGACTACCACATGAACGCTTCAGCCTGAGACCCTGTATGGTTCATTTGGAACACGGCTGGTCCACCTAGACCCCAAAACGTCCACCCAGGGCCTTCCTGCTCAATGCGTATCCTAACTGACTAATTGACTAACGGCCCGAGAATCCTCCCATCGTACTCTACAGCGTCAGCCGAGTCGAACAAGTACTCATATACAATAGTTTACTCCACAAGAAAACTGTCGATGTGTTCAATCCCTTTTTCCAGATGTTTGGAGACATATGCAGATTGTTTCAACTCTAAGTTATTTATGCATTCCTCCACGTGTAGATGGCGCCACGATCGCCACCATAAAAGTTATTTGGCTGTAACAGATGCCAGTTTGTTTTGTTTTCCCAGCTTTCCCAATGTCAGAAACGATGAACGGATGGGCATATTGGATGTTTACATTCTGCGAGAGGTATTGTGCCATGATACAGATCATACCCTATTATAATACTACCGGATCTATACAGCGTAGCCGTAGAATAATAAAGGGTGTGTGTATATCGTATAAGTCACAATGAATTCATATGGCAAGCCAAAGTGCTTTTTATACCGAATTTTCGACATCGACAATTCTATTTTCGATATCTGGAATTGACGGACATGAATTTCCGATATCGGAAATTTTAATTCCAATATCGGGAATGCAATTTCCGATATCGGAAATTCTTGAATAAAAAGCACTTTCGCTTGCCATACATTCAACACACTTTGAAGACGTCCTTCCTTCAAAACATGTTGAAGAGTGTTTGTCCCAGAATTGATGACGTCACGGGATATTCCCAGACAATGTCCGACTTGTATATCATGCTATGCATATAGAATTGAAGGTACATATGGGCGTATTCAAGGTAGGGTTGCCCGTTAAGGTCAAAGGTCAATTGACCTGTGCAAGTAACTGAACATTATCGAAGATTACATCACATAGCTCCATTGAAGTGACTTGCGCGTAAATTAACATGGACGGGGCGATACATCATGTTGGAAGCTATTGCAGTCCTTGTGCAACTGAAAAGGCTCAATTGTGACGTGGCTTAGCACAAAAAGATCGTGGCACGCTAGTCCAAAGCACCAAACTTGGTACATCCATCACTTGAGACATACAGAACAATATCATAAGGCGTGCCTCTTACTCTGTACCGTGTGACGCTCTCTGGCCCCTCTGGCATCTAAGGGTAAACAATTGAATTTTTTTTTAAAAATTGAAAAAATTGTTAGCTTCCCAATAGCTTCATGATTTTCGTTATCCTTGTAACGCTGGTTTGGTTTGGTTCCAACGTTGCCATAAAATGTTACGAAATTGAAGATGACCTCTATGATGATGTCACAGTGACGTCATATTATAAAAATAAGCCATTTTATTGATGATTTTTCTGATCAAATTTTCAAATTTTTTATTTGTGCAATTTTCTCCGCTTAATCTTCCTTGTAAATTACTAAATATTCATCTGATGTGAAATGAAATATTATTGGGCACTTTTAAAAGAAAAAATACACCAATTTTGAAGAAAATACGACAAAAAGACAACTTTCCAGCCGTGTCGTCCATTCTGAATTTACACATGTCATCATGATGATGCTCTTTTCCGATAAATCACCTAATATGATTTGCTATATAGACACAAAGTGCCAGCTCTCAACAGTTCCGAGCATCAGAGAAAAGTTTATTGGGAAGAGCGGGGCGGGAGGAGGGACGGGGGGGGGGGGGGGGGGGGGGGGGGGGGTGAGTCAAACAATAACAAATGACACAGAATTCTCCCCATTCAGTTTCACTATTCTAATGGTGTACCTGCAAAACCGGCACTCGTAAATGTGCAAATGTAATGGCCGTGTCACCCAGTGGGAATTAGATGTAGTTTCAGACCCTCCCCCCAATCTGCATCTGAACCTGAAATCGTCATAAGCATTTTCAGTCATGTCAATAGCGATGGATAGAAGTACACGTGATATTTTAATGTTTATTTTATGTTCCTGTTCCTCAGCGGGCGTTAAACCTGACAATGTTTGACAGCCTTTTGACCGAATAAAAAACAAAAAAAACAAAAAAAAAACATTGCGAGCCCCTATTTTCACATTGGGTTTTCCCAGAGCTATCTTGACAATTGCCAATATACGAGTTGGCAGAGCATTTCATCATAGCTCTCTGGATTTGTGGTCGTGTCATCCGTGTTGCCAAATGGGCGGGTGCAGCAGGAGCGTACCTGAGATACAACACATATCACGAATCGTTAGATTCTTGGTATGTGCTTTAGAATAGGTTAACCGGAAGACTATACTGTGAGGTCATGTGGCTCTGTCAGTATGCCGTATATGGCGAGATTCTGCTGGTGGACGTTTCGTCCCCGAGGCCCGCCCCCTGTACAGACCTTTTGGTCTTTGATATATGTTGGCATTGTGGGAAGTTGATGCTGGGTCGACATCGGGCCTTACAGACTAGTCTTTTGTGCTAAATGCCGTCATTTTCATCTGACGACGATACAGCTCACCAATACCCAGTGTACGGGTTGTCACAGCGACCCAGCTCACCAATTACCAATATACGAGTTGGCAGAGCATTTCCATCATAGCTCTCTGGATTTGTGTCTAAGGCCGCTTGTGCCGGCCGTGTGGTCGTGTCATCCAGGTTGCCACATGGGCGGGTGCAGTAGGAGCGTACCTGAGATACAACACATATCACGAATCGTTAGATTCTTGGTATGTGCTTTAGAATAGGTTAACCGGAAGACTATACTGTGAAGTCATGTGGCTCTGTCAGTATGTCGACACCTCTTCCCACTTCCCTTATATGCGTTGTAATTTTTACCTGTATATGGTGAGATTCTGCTGGTGGACGTTTCGCCCTCGAGGCCCGCCCCCTGTTCAGACCTTTTGGTCTTTCATATATGTTGGCATTGTGGGAAGTTGATGCTGGGTCGACATCGGGCCTTACAGACTAGTCTTTTGTGTTAAATGCCGTCATTTTCATCTGACGACGATACAGCTCACGTATACCCAGTGTACGGGTTGTCACAGCGACACAGCTCACCAATTACCAATATACGAGTTGGCAGAGCATTTCCATCATAGCTCTCTGGATTTGTGCCACATGGGCGGGTGCAGTAGGAGCGTACCTGAGATTAAACACATATCACGAATCGTTAGATTCTTGGTATGTGCTTTAGAATAGGTTAACCGGAAGACTATACTGTGAAGTCATGTGGCTCTGTCAGTATGTCGGCACCTCTTCCCACTTCCCTTATATGCGTTGTAATGTAATTGGTATCCACTATCGCTCAAGTCGGTGCCAAGGGTCGATTTGGGCATATCATCGAAGATGAAAATCATCACGGGGTTCATTTTTGATCCTTGTGATGTTTTAGATATACAGTCATAATATTGGCCTGTGGGGTCATATGACTTCTTGCCAGTACACCGGTCCCTTTTCCCACCACCTTTATATGTTGCTTCAACTGTCTGTATATGGTGAGATTCTACTGGTGGGCGTTTCGTCCCCCAGGCTGGCCCTTTGTACAAATCATTGTGATTGTAGTTTGTGACTGTGATTAATACGGTGTAGAATGAAGCGCTTGGTCAACGTCGGGTCTCATCACATACTTGTGTTCTGAATAACAAATTGCATTATTATAATATTTTCCCCGTTTGGACCTTTCCGTCTATCTAGCGGTCACATACTTCATCACTGCCCATCAGATGAATGGATAGGATTATCACATCATTGCTCTTGGATATTTCTATCTAATACCGCTCAGGCCGGTTCTGCAGTGTGGCAATGTCATTCAAGATCTCCACATGAACAGTAATAGCGTGACGGGATTACAAGCCGTTAACCCTATCTGGCCTGGGCTTTTTGGGACCTGTCCAGGCCTGGGGGGCCGAAATGGCTCCCCCTAATTATTTTTCTTACCCCTTGAGCTATGGGGCTGAAACTTATTACACTATACCCTTGGGTCAAGCTCTACCAGAAAATGTAAAAAATCCAAGATGGCCGCTTTGATGACGTCACAGTGACGCCATTTTGAAAAACGGCATTTTTTGGTCAATTTTTTGGTCAGATTTTCCGAATTTTTTATTTTTGCAATTTCTCCCCAAAAACTGCATGAAAAATTAGCAAACATTAATGTGATATGAAATAAAATAGTTTTTGCCCACTTTTCATTGCGGAAAAGCAGAAATTTTGAAGAAATATGACAAAAAATCACTTTTCTGGTACACGTGGCCGCCATCTTGAATTTACCCATGATCCTCTGCTTGTGGGGTTATGAAAATAGGCTCAAAATGACCCCAATAAGACAAATGATAAAGCCACGGAGTTTCAGCTCTCCATTTTTTGCCCTTCCGGAGATAGTGCAGAAAGTTTGGTAGGGGGGGCCATAATGGCCCCCCCAGGCCAGGTAGGGTTAAAGAGATAATTTTTAGTTTTTATGATGTTTTTAGATATGCAGTCAGAACATTGTCTTCTGGGGCAATTAGACATCTTGTCAGTACACCGGTATATTTCTTCTACCACCTTTGTTCATGTTTCGTTTAATTGTTATCTTAATATGGTGAGATTCTACTAGTGGGCGTGTCGTTCCCGAGGCTGGCCCTTTGTACAAATCATTGCGATTGTAGTTTGTGACTGTGGTTAATACGGTGTAGAATGAAGCGCTTGCTCGACGTCGGGTCTCACACACTTGTGTTCTGAATAACAAATTGCATTATTATAATATTTTCCCCGTTTGGACCTTTTCGTCTATCTAGCGGTCACATACTTCGTCACTGCTCATGCATCAGATGAATGGATAGGGTTACCACATCATTACTCTTGGATATTTCTATCTAATACCACTTAAGTCGGTTCTGTCGTGTGGTAATGTCATGTCCACATGAAAAGTTTCAATAATAGCGTGGCTGGGATTAAGTGATATTTGTTTGCTCTTGTGATGTGTTTAAATATACAATCAGAACAATGACCTTGGGGGGTAATAAGACATCTTGTCAATACACCGGCATCTTTTCCTAGCACCTTTGTACATGTTTCGTTCCATTGCTATCTTTATTTGGACAGGTTCTGCTGGTGGACGCTTCGTTCCAGAAGCTTGCACTCTGTATAAATCATTCCGATTGGAATTTGTGACTGTAGTTAACATGGTCATAGAGAATGCAGCCTTTGATCGACGTCGGGCCTCACAGTCTTGTGCTCTGAATAAGAACAGGCATTCTACTAATATTGTCCCCGTTTGGGCCGTTTCTTCTACGTAACGGTCTCATAGTTCACCTCTTTTCATCAGACGGTTAGACAAGGCTATTATATCATTTCTCTTGAATATTTTTATCTAATACCACTACAGCCGGTGCCAGGAGCCATGTGGACATGTCATTCAAATCATCACTGGGGTCACTTTGGGTTCTTGTGATGTGTTTATATGATATGCTGACAGAGTATTATGAAATTATTGCCTTGTTGTGAGGGGAATATGCAGCTCGGGCAATACGCACATCCTCGGGGCAACAAAACTGTATATTCCCCTCACAACAAGGCAATAATTTCATTTTTGTATTTATCAACTTAACTCTGTGCTACTCTATTATCCCTCGAGCAAAATATTGTTTTATGTTTTATTTTGCCAAAGCGCAATCCTTCTGAGTTCGATGTTTTCAGTGGGCAAGCCTGCAAGTTGCAACATAATTTATCATGCACGAGATTCCACTGATTCGGAGATACTTCACTACTATCGTGTAAATCTCGCAACGCACGTTCGATGACGCTTGTTAGTTACTCCAATAATGTGCTTGGGTACGATTCTACTTACGAATCACTCCGTGGTCGGCTGTTTTCAGAACGGGGCGACCTCTGCTGTAATTACATTGTATATCCCTTTGGTGTATATTCCATGGGGCGGGGGGGGGGGTGGAATATGCAGTTTCAGCGGGCAATATACACCCACGTGAATATGCAGTTTTATCTCATTACAATTTATATAGGGAGACACTGTAATGAATATAATAATAGCAGGGATCGCAGTTGATTTATGAAGTGAGACTCATAGCTGGTGATTAAAAAAAAACACAAGTAACATTTATTTCATTGTTTTGCTGTAGTATAGCGTGTTCTCTTTCCACTCGTAGGAGTGTGACGCAAAGACGATTCTACAGCCACAACCAGATTGTCATGAAGAGCAAGAGTGTGATACAGGGGAGTGTATTTGCCCGAATAATGGTGAGTGATCGAGCATCCATGATAGAGTCATAGGGATCTTGGGAGATAGGTAATTCATGCGGAATCACCGAGGAACCGTTTGCAATGAATCGATAATGTCCAGTTCGTCTGGGTCTTTTTTGCGACATATGTGTCTTTTCGTTCTGCCTTGAATATTTAAAGTCAGGATGAATTTCTGTCTAACTATTATTGTGAAATACTCTGAATTTCTATGGGATTTCATTACTATCCGTGTAGCTTCCTTAGTCAATTGTTCACCGTCCATGGCTCCGTTCTTGTGTCACCAGATCATCGAGGCAGGAAAACACCGAATCGCAAAATCTCAACGCTTCTGCTGGTTTTCTAGATCACCAAAACTTTTATCAATGTTTATATGCTAGGCTAAGATTGTTCTAGATATCACCCTAAGGAGACAGCTATCACTCGGACTCACGTTGGGGGTTTAAATATGTCGTCACACCCTCAAAACGTAGAATGACAAAGAAGGTGTTCGGATTGACCGTATTTCTTTCACAACACGCCTATATGTTGAGTTTAATGTGGCATTAGGAACGGAGTAATCCGTATGCTAAACTGTTCAAATTTGAGTCCATTATTATGTCTCTCTGGCAAGAAACCGTCTTATGTTTCTTTTGTGGACGACGGCTAAATATTGAATGTCGGATCTGACGCTTGCCATCGAAGACACCCATTGGACGAAGGACGGACGGAGGCAGTTGGGGAATAATTACTACTCAATATATTAGTTAATTCCGAAGTTGGCGAATTCCACGCTACATATTTTGGAAAATAGTCCATCTCAAATAGGGCAAAAGGTAGACATCAATTTCAGGATATAAATTGCACTTAGAATATCAGAATAATCGGCGTCATGTTACGTTAGATATATGGTTGTTTATAATAATTTGTTGGCTCTTATTGTTGATTTGACTGGCAAAAAATTATTTCCTTAATTTTTGAGTTTTAGGACCCCCCAACTGGCTTCCAAAATTCGAACAATTTTTGTTCGGATAACGAAAAAATTCATAATCTTCTATATACATTGGTGAAAAAAGTTTCAATAGAAATTTACTGATACCAAAAATGAAGCTTTTAAAACGAACGGTCGGACAAGATGTCTGCTGTTTGAAAGCACTGCAGTTGAGCCACGCATGTTTATCTGCCACATGGTGATCAATTGGTCAAGTAATTAACTTTCTTCAAACTTTTAAACAAATAGTATTTAAAAAATTAAGAAAGATTCAGACTTTGTTTTAGCCATTTAACTTGGTTGAAGAAATTATACTGGTCATATATCGAAGAAAATCGATCCATGGTAGTTTTTCCATTTCCCCTCTTAAATATTTTGCCATGTTTCTCAGATTGTCTTTCTAATACTTCTTATGCTATTGATTCATTTACAGCGCTGTACACATATAAAACTACCTAAGTGAGCCTGAAGATCTTCCCCGTTAGTTGAACCCGTTTTTCGGATTTCTTCGATTTATTGACCTAAGAATTCTTTTCAGAACGAAAGTTTAAGATATAAGCCATTCATATTTTGTTTGACAAGTATATTTTACGTATCTGAAAGTTCAAATATACTTTGATGAAAGTTAATAGCAAGGATATTTGAAAGGAAAATATTCACAAAGCTCTTTTAAGTGCAAATAATTCAATTGTGGTGATCAAAAATTTTTCACTAAATTCTAATTCCCTGAATGGATAACTTTCAGAAAAAAATGTACCGTAACTCGTTTTGGTGACTTTATTTATTGCAATTTAATTGAGCAAAAACTGATCAGGATCCTGAAGCCTTAACCTGTGGTATCACGTAGCAAATACATTTTCGGTTTTGAAGAACTCGCCACTGGTTCAAATGTTGTTTGATTTATGTAAAAACAGTTCAATATGAACAGACTACACCAACATCTTCGCCGTGACCACAGTTGTGTAAACCCCATCCTGTATGTGGACAATAAGAGATATGATCTTCGTTTCCAGTACATCGAACTTCGTCCAACCAAATTGTGCCAGTACCTTGTCCAAAGAACGCATTTGGTTTGGCAATAGCTGTCCTGTAAAGAAAATATAACGATGATGAAAATACTGGTGCATTCGATCTACCATTTCCATCCCTAATCTCGAGTTATGTAAATGCTTGTTTTTCCTCGGTGAAAATGCCGAGCGTTGTCCGTCTGGTCTAATGTTTGCTTTTAAAATTAAGCCGGTCTAATCGCTTCCAAAGCTTGACAAAATGATTGCGAAATGAAGGACGAAATTTGAAAGGAATGTTTTGGGCACAAATTTATATAGATTTCTATTATTGTACTATAAACCACCTTTCGTTAGGGGCATCGGTATTGATCTAGCTTATACATCAAGTATAATTTCCTTACTCTGGCGAAAGTATCGTTTATATGTAATTGGTTATGCTGATATTTATATTTTAGATTCGGAGATATTTGTAACATCGTAACAAAACTACTCAAAGAAACAATAGTTCAGGAGACAATCCTATTGGTCGTCCTGCCTGTGTTCATGCATCTACAGTAAGGAGTTATGCTTTTCTGAGTACGTGATATAGTCTCATATTTTGTTTGTCCAAGATTCGAAGCTGTAACTGTTACCTGATCCTTACCCATTGTAGCTATACAAGTACGAAAGGTGAATAAATGGCTACCGTTATGGCCTATCAAAGCGCGACTGAGATACATTCTCTTATAACGACTAAGCTCATAAAGATAACGACGTTACAACAAAAATCATACGAATTAAGAATACTGATCAGCGAAACGGATTTGATATTTTTGTTTTGCTGGCATCATTGAAAACTGTTGACCGCTTCTCTCTTGCAGGAAACTAGCATAGTTTTATGTATACTGTGATTCATTTTTTATTTTGTGCTAATGCTATTATATGAATTAAGTCTTTGGATTATGCGTAACTTCTTCAATGGACGACGGCTGATCATTGGTTGACGGGCTAGACGCTTGTAATTGTCTGTGTAAATATAGAAGGTCTACTATTTTGACTTCAACTGCAATTTTACATTTCAACAGTTTCCTGTTCATTCATTTCACTATGTTCTTGATCTCTTTCGCGAATAAAGAAAATATGGCACGAAATAACATGTTCTCAGCCATACCCGTGAAATCCTAGCGTTCTGCAGACAACCCTGGCTCCCATATTGTCGAACGAGTCATCACAGACTGTGCCCCATCCGCCTCCATGTTGGACTTCCACTCGTCCTTCTGTCGGTGAAGAACCACCAACCAGTCGAATGATATTAGCTTGAAAGATACATATAAAGGATTAAGATTTTCCTACCTGTCTCCACAAATTGAGAAATTGTTCTCATGTAATCTTAAACTGAAGATAGTCATCCTATATCTATAACCATATAAATGCAATGTGTTTTGGAATACATCGGCCTTAGTTTGGTCATTCACTGTACTCTCTGGTTGTTTTCCAGAGAATCAGATTTTGAAAATATACCGGCACTGTGAATTTGACAGAAAGGAGTAAGTTTTAACCCCAAAATATCAATCTCAGTAAACTCAGATATATTATCACGGGATGTTATATCTGAATTCAGCGCTATATAAATCCCATGCGAATTTGAAACTACGTTTGTTAGCCAATCAGGTGGCTAGTTTGGTGAAGCAATTTCAAAATCACGCCTACAGTAATTACACACGGTAGCACGTGGAATAATATATAAACATTATCGGAAAACAGTATCCAAATATGGCATCATTTCCAGATAGTGTGCGAGTTTACTCCCGCGGAAAAGTCTGTGTTTGTTGGTGGGTAGAATTTGTCGAAAGATTGTGCCGTGCGAAGATGTTATTCTCCGTGAACTAAACGTCAGTCATTGTCAGAGAGAAAAGTCAGAAATTGTCGTGATTGGCTTATTATCTCGTAGAATATCGGCGAACAATTCGCACGAAGTTTTCATAGCGTTACGTCTAGATGGTATTCCCCTGATTTACCATCATGGTTTACCTAGATTGCCAGTGTGATAAGCTTTTAAGCTTTTATAGTCCATTAAATCAAGTTATAAGGCGTTCTCCCTATTTGATGGACTATAAAAGCTTCAAAGCTTATCACACTGGCAATCTAGGTAAACCACGAGGCGAATAATTTGCGGAATGACGTCTTCATCCCCAGTCTATTTCCTCCAAGTCTCTACAATGTGAAAGATGGGGATAACTTACTACAGTGAATTCCGACGTCCTCATTGTGACCGCAGTTATGGGATCCCCATCCCAGGTGTGGACAATCGTCAAGCGTTGGCTCGTCTCCGCGACAGCCCACGTCGTCTAGCCAGATTTTGCCAGTCCCAGTACCATATTTCGCTATAACTACAGGCGCTGCGCCATCACTGCAAGTAACAAAGTCGCCACTTGAAATAAACACGGGCCTTATATGCAAAACGGGTTAAGCCATTTAAAAATAAATCTGTTAATTCAAATAAGTAAAGCGGGACTCAAACGACTAAATTTTCTTTGACAATGTCGGCATAATGTATGCAAGATTGTTGTGGCCATATGGCTAAGGGGTCACGTCCAATTAATCGAGTCACTTTCTCGAAGCTTTCGAGATGGATCGAGAAATTTCGCTGTTGAAACCGAGAGGACAGAACCGGGACCCCTGGCGACATCTCCCGGTTTGCTCCCGGTTCTATCTCGATCGAAATGTCCCGGTTTTCGAGATGGATACGAAATTGAATGGCAATCTCGTAGGGGGTCCTGGTTTCAATTTGTCCGTGTTTTGTTGCCGTTAATTTGGCCCATCTTGCGCGGGTACCATATTTTGGGGGCGCTAATCGCATACGTATATCGCGGCCAAAATAGAATACAGAAAAAATATTTTGTTAAAGGTGTTTTCCATGCTATTCATCGTTTATTTGGTATATCTGATATGTAAGTCCTGATGATTCCTGTTATATATAAATTATGAATATATAATTAAATGAACTTCTCTCACATCGATAATTGTATGTATATCCGACTAGTATCCGTCGCGGAATAAATGACACATCAACGGGATATTATCTGAATAATAGTGATATGGAAGCATCCGTTAATTATTGTTCTATAAAGCTTTTTAGAACAAACTTGGATCGTTTCAACTGAAAATAAACGCTAAGTTACGTTTTTGACCGGTGTATTAACCTCGGTTTATTTCCGACATAAACTTGCCTTGAAATGGTTAGTGGAAATACTGACAATCGGAACTGGCGGTGGTGATAATCCACGCTACAGTCGGTCTGTGAAATCTGTCGGGCTTGAAACAACAGCGAAGGGAGAAGGCTTAATTTCTTTTAAAGAAAAATACTGAAACAGCACTGTTGGCGGCGCTTGATAGCATATCACGTTCCATTGTTCATCGCTAATTTCATGTGTCTAGGAAATTAACCAAATAATGGAAGTAACTACCACCCAATTCAGCGAGCAATCACGATTTAGACCAACCCATACCGCGTGTTGTTTGTCCGACAACTTCGATCGAGCGTTTGTTTATATTACATGATTCATGCTCAATCTAATTCATTATCCGTGTTTAAATGCATATATACTTGCACAGATTAATCTGGCTGCCACAGAGTAAAAATATAAAGAAGCTACGCCTTCCGAATGGTTCCAACTTTCATTTGATGGCATCTCGATCCCATTCTCGAAGCATGTGGAGTTATTTCGAAAAGGATCGATATGGTCTTCTGCTTCGAGAGAAAACCGGGAGCAAACCGGGACAACAATCGATAGAGATAAACCGGGACCTATGAAGACGAGATATTTATCGGTTTTACTCTTTTATCGAGAAACCGTCTCGATCGATTGGACGTGACCCCTAAAAAGGCCACTTGAATCTGCAGCTATATCTCGCATGTTGGTCAGTCGGAGAAGATATTGTCCAAATCATCGAAAATCGGTAATAGGGAGCGAATAGCATTACAATTTGACTCGTAATGTATATCTGCGCTATATTTACACGGGTTGGTATGCAGAGATCGCGTCACGGGTCTAACATTCCATCAGCGCTATTCTGACATACTTGCAGTTTAAATACAGGAGTCATATCTGATATTCAGTAGCAGCCTCTGTCCACCAATGAATCCCACATCATGATCCAACTACCTTATTTCTCAGGACCCTATTAACAACTAAATTCGAACAGGTTATATTTTGACATTATAGGATGTTTATCGGATAATTGTATCCTACCTTGGTAGGCCGAGCTGTCTGCATGCCACCTGAACGGCCTTGGAAGTAAAACCGTCGTCACACACAGTGCCCCAAATATTTTGATGGAAAACCTCTAGTCGTCCTTCCCGGGATGATGGCCCATTCACAAGCCGGATCACTGAGGCTGTGAGCGAGAATAACTTAATTTCAGATCGTCCAACACGAACGTGTTACGTTATCATGATTCCCGAGTAAGTCAGTCTCATTTTGTTCAATGTCGGTTTTAACGATAGAAAGGCAAGTGCTCTTTTCACAATGCCGAGAGTATCGAGATCATTTTATGAGAACACGTTGTAATCCTCTCGAAATTTGTTTTCCTTTATTCGTACAGAGAGAAAATCGTAAGGCTGTCGAACACATGACAAAAAGAGCAAAGTTTGTCGGTTTATTCTGCACCGTAATGCGTTTCTACAAGCCTGGATCTAAGGATAAACTGCTTACATATATGTAATGATTTGTCGAAACGGATCCTCGATTCCATCGAGATCGAACGATAAGGCTTGAACCGGGAGGTCCGTACAGGGGCGCCTGTCATTTTGTCACGGTTTCTTCCCAGTTGGATCTCTATCCCGGTTTTCCAGATGGATATGGGATTCATCTACAATTCATCTGATCATCTCGAAGTGATTTCGATTAGAATGGAGGTTGTGTCCGATGGGATTGTACTTCGAAATAACCGACACGATTCAACACGATATATTTATCTACTTCAATCGATTATCCCGGAGCCATTGACTGTACGCGACCCGCATTTTATGCAAAACCCATAATACACAGAAAATCCTTAAAAGGGTTTTTATAACCCCCCCATTTTATGATAGACCCTTACACATACCTTACGCATAATAATTACATATTATGGAATACTGTTGGTGTAATTCTAGATCTCTTATACCAAATTGCAGGAATTCGGACACCTCTATAAGACTGCCTATATTCCTGGCGTGCTTCCAAACGGCTGTCATAGATCCCCGCCAAAGAGACCTCAGTTTTTTTCTATAACAAAAGCATAGCATATCATGTCTGTTATGTCCTCTCCCGTCTTTGCTTTACAGTGTGGGTGGGAGGTAGTACCGCAAGGTAAGTATAAAGGTATATCATAAAATGGGAGGTTAAAAAAACCTTCACATTTTATATCAAGACACCTTGCACGTAATTACATATCACCCAATACTGTTCGGGACTCTAGACTTTGCGGGATCCCAGGCGGGTTGGCCAACCAAAGACATCAGTAGATACCTGAATCAATTTGAGAGCGCCCAGGCCATCAGTGGTATGTCGCTGTTACCTGATAACTTGAGGGAGGCATCACCCTGGTGAATTCTGAGATTTCTTGTGGCATCACCTGTTAGGGAAACTCTAATTTATCGAGCAAAAGTACAAAGGGTAAACAATAATTGAGATGAATATAGCAATACTCGATGCTTTTGTGACTTTGGCAAAGGCCGCCTCCCCGAGGATGCATCGGCGTCGAACGAGTTCCCTTGGACACAAGTATTCAAAACGCGCTTTCTAACGGAAAGTACCGGAATAGGATGCGTTGCACTGCTCTCCCTTTTAATGAGAGTAGCCATTTTATTCCTAGCAGTCGACGTCGGGGTGTCACGGGTATAACACTCTATGACAGTAGACTCAGATCTCCACGGAGCAACGTCCGTTATGTCACTAAGAGAAGCTCCTGTATATAACGCATCCGACGTTGCTACACCTCGGATCTCATGAAATTTGGTGAAGACAACATCCTTAGTCTGAGCAGCTGTATACACCATCTGAACGGTTTCAACAATCCATCGACCAATAGTGTCTTTGGAAGCCGGTTTGTGGTTATTGATCTGATGGGTAATCCACAAATGATTGTCTGAAGTTCGAAGGTGTTTGGTAGCTTCGATATAGCACTTCACAGCACGCACCGGGCACAAGAATTTATCGTCGAGAGCAAACTTCCCCAGATCAGCTAACACCTGCGGGTTTGCGCCTTGTTTTATAGTCTACTTTTTCGTAACAAAGTCAGCTCACGGCGATCTTTCAAAGCGGAAAGAATATGGATTTTAGATCTTCGCCGTGCGGATGCCACATCAACGAGAGTGTCAAGATCTTAAGGCTGGTCTGACCCATGGGCTCGAAAAGTGATCTTGTAAGTGCATTAATGACCAATTCGAGATTCCATGCTGGAAGTTGTTTCTTCACCCGAGGTCGTAGGTGGAACATGCCTTTGATCAGGTCGTCTAAAGGTTTGCTCTCCGTAACCTTAGACTCGTCTCGAAAACCAGGATGGATCGTCGCTGTTTCAGACCGGTAACCAGATATTGTGATTGGTGGTAGTCACTTCTCTTCGTATGAATATACGAAGAAGTCTGCTACTTCTTCCGGACTGGTTTTAGAGGGATTCCCACTTCCCTTATATGTGTTGTAATTATGTTGTTTCTCAATCACCACTCTGAGAACATACTGAGTTTATAGTTATAAAGGTCTCATCGCGCCATGAAAGAGGCAGCCGGTCGAGAAAAGCACCCCTGACGTCAAGAATCGACGTCAGACTCTAGGCAGTCAATTTGAACATTCCTGGGTTGTTATGAACTCGACGCCCCTGTCATTGTGGAAGAGATCCGACAGTCTACGACTAGGTCGGGGAGACTCGTGAACCACGATTGTGTCGGCCAGAACGGAGCAATTAGAATAACTTGGCAATTCTCGCTCTTTATGGTTTTGAGAACCATGGAAATCAGTATGGTCGAAGGATACGCATAGGCGTAGATTCCTGACCGCGGGACTGAAATGATATCCACGGCGTGCGCCATTGGATCCGGAAACGAGCTAACACATATTGTGAGCTCTTTGTTGTCCTCCGTGGCAAATAGGTCTGCGTGAGGGGTGGACCACTGATCGAAGACTTGTCTGAGTACCAAGTCGTTCAGTTGCCACTCGATCGGACGGACTCTATACTGACGAGACAGGGAGTCCGCTAGCCCGGATGCCCGGATTATGCTCTGCTCGAAGGGTCACCTGATGTATGATGCAGCACAGGAATAAATCCCAGGTCATGAAACATAACTGGGAGATCGATTTACTCACATCGACGGACATCGACGACCGGATCGAACTGAATCCCCAGATACGTGAATAACTGTGATAGGGTTAGCTCTGACTTGGGTATGTTGACAGTCCAGCCGTTGAGAATCACCTGTAATAGAGCCAACCTGATCACAGAAGTTACCGCCGTTTCCGACGGACACTTGACCAACCAATAGTCGATGAAGGTGCTGATATCCACACAAAACCCCCCGTAGGACGACCGATAGGGCATCCACTGTCTGTGAGAAAACCCGGCAGATGTAATTCTGAATGGTAACGCTTGGAATTTCAAAATCGTGCCATCCATGACGAACCGTAGTTACTTCCTGAAGTTCGAATGAATCGGTACATAGAAGTACACGTCTTCAAATGTATTCAAGCGGCCCACATGCCGACCCGAAGGCCGACCAAGACCGATCTGAGAGTTTTCAACTTGAAGCTGTCGATACGGATGTAGCGGTTGAGAGCCTGTCGATTGAGAACCGGTCGCCATTCCCGGTTTTCTTGGACACCAAAACCATTTTATTTATTCGTTCCAAAAAAAAAAAAAACAACCCAAAACACTTCACATCACAATACAACAAAACAATACGAGACAATAGAAGAATTTATAGTGCAACACATTACAATACAATATATTACAATTCAATACATCACAATACAATACCATACAATACAGTAAAATATACCATAACACATCACTTTGCAAACACACACACACCTTTACATAAATGATTTTGTAGAATACATGTGCACGACGTATAGTGGCAAACCTGAAAGCGCATTTTTTTCATCAATCAAGAAATTATGTATAATTTTGTACTATGATTTTTCGTCAGCACAACATTGAGGTATGTCTTGTTCAGGGATAATTTGAAATAGTGAAATAAATCTGTGGAATCTGTTTAACCCTACCTGGCCTGGGGGGGGGCATTATGTCCCCCCTACCAAACTTTCTCCGCTATCTCCGGAACGACGAAAAATGGGGTGCTGAAACTCCCGGACTTTATAGTTTATCATATTGGGGTCATTTTGAGCCCATTTGCATAACCCCCTGAGCAGAGGATCATGGGTAAATTCAAGATGGCGGCCACGTGGTGTACCAGAAAAGTGATGTTTTTGTGACATTTCTTCAAAATATCTGCTTTTCCGCGATGAAAAGTGGGCAAAAACTATTTTATTTCACATCACATTAATATTTACTAATTTATCATGCAGTTTTTGCGGAGAAATTGCATAAATAAAAAATTCGGAAAATCCGACCGAAAAATCGACCAAAAAATGCCGTTTTTGAAAATGACGTCATCAAAGCGGCCATCTTGGATTTTTTTACATTTTCTGGTAGAGCTTGACCCAAGGGTATAGTGTGGTAAGTTTCAGCTCAAGGGATAAGAAAAATAATTAGGGGGGGCCATTTCGCCCCCCCCCCAGGCCTGGACAGGTCCCAAAAAGCCCAGGCCAGATAGGGTTAAATTATTAACAATTCATTCATTCATTCATTCATTCATTCATGTTGGGAGAAAAGCAACGAAATTGAGATATCTCAATGTGACAGCTTATTTTTCAATGTAATCTTCGATTAAAATTCATTTTTGCCTGAATTTTCTTTGGAGTCATTGAGTGAGGCTACTGTATTTTCAGTATTGTACTGCAGACGAAACTCTTTTGATATAATAATAAAGTTCAGGGTCGAGCTATGAAACTTATTATATATATATATATATCGTTTTGCAGTCAACATATTGGTATTTAAGAGATACTGATGTCTACCCCATTTCAATATTATTTGACTTTTTGTGAAATTGCAGCGTATCATTCAGCCATTCTTGCATATCAGCCCATAGGCTATACTGACACTTGGGCGAGAAATAAACAAATGTTCGAGTGACTCTTTTCCCATTTTACACTATGTACTAAGATTATCAACTCGTTTTCCAATGATATACAGGAAGGCATTTGTACATAAGTTTGATCTTACTAGTACAAAGTCAATTACTCATAAATTCGTTTTCCCGATCCATGTCATTCTTCCATTTTTCAATATATTTTGATATAAATGGTTCATCGGTGTTGATCAGGTCATGGAAAATTTTACATCTTTTTTTCCTTGTCAAAGTCCTTTCTTCCATTCCGAGAGTTGGGTAGTTTCAATCTTTATATGGCGGCTAAGAACTTATTATGTCTATCCATTTTTTTATGGATTGATTTTTGCGTCCGTTTATAGCCTAAGTATGTCCCTTTTAGGTTATAAGATACTTTCCGTGGGCAAATTAGCCGTTCGAATCTACAACATCCTTAATATACATTATTTATTTGAAACCAGTCCTTAATAAACGGAGACTGTTTTATTTATTGTTGAACCATAACGTCACATATGGACTTCGGAATTAGCTTTTTTCGCATGAATAACCAGGTTTCGAATGGATTTCGTATAGTTTTTATTATTTCTTTCATATAGTCATCTCCAATATCCCAAATATACGGTGTTTTTCCTCAAATTATATTTTCCATATTATTTTTCATAAAAGATAAGTCATAGGGTCTGGTAATGCTAGCCCATGGATTCAGGATTTAAGTCCGTCAAGTAAAAGCTTGCCATTACCGAGAGGTGAGTTCAAGAGGCTCTGTGCAATGGTCTATGTTACCCAGTCGAGACACAGCCAAGAAGAGTCTCCGTTGGGCAAGCTGAACCTTGGCTATCCCCCGCGTCAGAAGAAGAAGTCAGTACCCCACAGACAAATATACTGACTGCATATTTCTAAAAACATGACGAGAACCAAAAGTGCGCGCTGAGATTATTTGCTATCCAGCTAAGCTTTTTTTGTGAACGTTCATGTGGACATATTGAATGATATGACCACACGGCCACTAGCACCGGCTTGAGCGGTATTAGATACAATATTTGAGATAGCCCTTTCAAGTCAACAGTTGAAAAATGATGAACTGTGTGACCGCCAGATAGTAAAAAACGACGCAAACGAGAGAGTATTTATTGAATGCAAGTTCGTATCCAGAACAAATACCTGTGTGGTCCAACCCCGTTGCAGTAGTCAACCTCATATAACGGTAGAATTGTGGGGGTGATTGAGGAACAGAAAGCGGGTCTCCCCTGCCAGCTGAGAGCACAACAGGCTGCGGAATTGCTTCCGCAACCGGGACGTTGCAGAGCAGCGACTTCAGCGACCTACGTGCAGTAGGTGACTAAACGTTCTTAACCCGGCCCGGGGATAATACTCTGCCGCCTTGAACTCGTCTTCGACTGAGAGACGTAACCGACCGTTCAGCTGTAAATCCTCCAAGGCCGCTTCCAACCGCTGGAGCAACCGCTTGAGGGCCTCTGAAGAGCCCAGTGAACCCGGGCGATGCAACCCGCAGGAAACTCTTGCACGTCGAACTCTTGATCCACGAAGGAATCATCCTTTAACGAAAGACAGCTCGGGCCAACGGGCCGGCGGCTGTCCTGTTAGCGCTCGCTTAACGAGTTCCTGCTGCTTAGTGTGTGAAGGGATGCCACTCTGTATAAAGTATCGGAGCGAAACTGGTAAAGCATGTTTGGAGGAGGGAGGGAATTTGGCTTAATGTCACACTCAAGTTTGTTTCACTCATATGGTGACAGTCAGTTTGGTTGGTGGAGGAAGCCGGAGTACCCGGAGAGGCATGTTTGGAACGTGAAACAATCTCCAGTATGGTAGTTTATTTAGGTAATCTGTGCCAAAATTACCACATATCGTTCCACTAAATACAGGCAAAAATGTGCTATTACTGTTGACTCTATATATATCGTTAATTTGGAACGTAAAACTCAAAGTGCGAATTTTGTACTACGCTCAATCTAGGTGATAGATGTACGACATGTACATGTATGCAATCCTTTCGTACCAAGGTATCGCTATATAGCTGAAATATTGCTGAATGCGACGTTAAACCCTAATTCTCTCTCTCTCTCGTACCAAGGTATTCGCACCGAAAATAGAACATAACGAGGTCACTCCAACCCCAATGCGCTATCTCGAGAGAGATGTGCGACCGATATATACTCCTAACCGTGGCAGTGAATCCACAAGCGTCATATAGTAACACTGTCAAGAAGGGTCCATTATTAGATCAGTTGAGTCCACGTAACCTATGATCGTAAAAGCCACTTCTGGGTTGTGCCATAGATTGTCGTGCAAGCCTTATCGGGTCATACATTTAAACACATGTATCACAATGGTATACAATTTACATACATACAACGATATACGATTCTCAGTGCAGTCAGAATAATCCCATCGTTAAAGCATGGACTCTATCATGCTAGTTTACAGAATGACTTGCGCGCTCTGAGCCGTCCCATACACTGAGGATTTCTACTGTACATTTCCATAACAAAACCACAGTGAAATGCGATGAGAAATTTGGCATGATGAGAAAGTGCATAAAGATGAAAACTCACGGACCAATACGGAAGGCTTGACAGTAAGAATAGTAACCCAGAAGAATATTTTTTCTCCAGGTATGTGGAGAAGAAAAAAATCACGTCAGTTCTACTCATGCCTGAAATAAAACTGGGGTTTCTTTGGCGGGAATCTATGAGAGTGGTTTAGAGGCACGCCGTGCATGTATGAGGCCCTAGGCGGGAAGGGTTTGCGAATTTCTGGCACTTTTGTATAAGAGGCCTAAAAGTACCCAAACAGTTTTGCATAATATGTAATTATTATGAACAAGATGTCTTGATGATTTACAAACAATACTCGGTACAATAGCCGTCTGGGCCGAACTACTCTCGATTTTCCTCGATCGTTTAATTTTTTTCGATTATAAACGACTGAGTCGCGAGAACGCGATTCACTAAAAAATGCACTATTAAACCTCGAACAGTATGATAAAACTCTTACTTTAATATTCAAATTGAAGGACAGAATGTCGCCCAACACGAAAACATTGCACGCATAACGATGCTGCTGCACAACGTCGGATTGCGCATGTCTCATGCTCGGCAATAGCAAGGCGCGCCGTTGAGGTTTTGCAGCACTCTATGCAGGATTCCCTTTAGCAAATGCTTCAGCTTTCACATTATCTACAGTACAAAATTAAATCGTTCCACTGGTGAGTTTATTCTGGTGGAGATTATCATGTCGGATTTTAGTTTCTGAAGAAGCATTGCGTCATTCTCCCATTACCAGAGTGAGTAACCCCCTTAAATTCTGTGCAACAACCTCTTACTACACTGTGCAGGACATCGCGGTGCACATTTTGATCAACACATGGAGCATGTATCTGTATACGAGAGGAATGGGAAATGCATCAAGTATACCCTGTGAAAGAATGAACAAGTTTTATGCTAAATTATTACACAAGAACACACGTTACAAAGTCTTTTTTAGCTATTCTCATGCTGAGCCCATTCCGCTCCATTTACAAGCGGACAAATACTGCGCGTCGAAATTTAACCCCTATGTAATTAGAGGATATATCTGACAGTAGGAGGTATACGGTCGGATCCCATGAGCATGCACTGTGTGGGCAAAGCTTGCTCAATTTTGTGAAATATAACCAATATGAGAAGTGACGCATGTCTGTACGGAGGTTATCGTCAAAATTTACTAGTCGGCAAATATCCTCTATCAATTACTTCATTTTCACAGAACGGAGAATACCAGTATTTTCACAGACTAAGTGGCATGGGAGATTTGTGACCATGAAAACCCGTCCAGAATTAGTTTTTTATATGATATTGATTAATAATGACAATTTGCCTATTCTACATATTCAGTCCAATGAAAAATGAATTTCAGTAATGTGACTGCTTGAAAAAGTAGCAAACCCGTTATTTCTGAACAACAACAACAACGATTTGCAATGACGTAGGTTGAAAGGGTTTCTGTAACCCCCCACTTTATGAAAGACCCTTATATTTACCTTGTGCATAATATTTAATATTATGCAATGCGGTTGGGTAGATTCTAAACCTCTTATACCAAATTGCCAGAAAAAACGGACACCACCCTGTAGGGCCTCCATTAACTCCGGCGACCTTGACCGCTTAAGTTTCCGCCAAAAACTCAACTCCTCAGTTTGATTCTATAATAATTATAGCATGTTAAAGACAATAACATTTATGTACCTCCTCCAGTCTTTGATTAACAGCGTGGGTGGGGGGCGGGATCGCAAGGTAAGTATAAGGGTCTTTCATAAAATGGGGGGTTACAGAAACCCTTTCATTTTATATCAAGACACCTTATACTTTACCTTGTGCATAATATTTAATATTGTTGGGCAACCCTAGAATTTGTGGGAACCCTGGCGGGTAGGCTAACCAAAAACAAAATGTAGATACCTGTATCAATTTTAGAGCGTAAAGGCCGTCATTGATATGTAACCCAGTCCTCTCGATTACCTGATAACTCGACGGGGGCACCACCCTGGTGAAAATCCAAGCTTCCTTTTCGTACACCTGCCAGGGGAAACCCCTAATAAATCGAGCAAATATACAAAGGGTAAACATAATTGTGATGATTCTGAGATACTCACTTAATGCTTTCTTGACTCCGGCCGAGGCCTGTTCGCAAATCACACAGTAGCGGGCGTCTCCATGAAGAAATACTACTAACGAATGGGAAAATCCATATATCACTGGTAAAATTCACGCTACCAATTGAGTTTTGAGTTAGTACTGGTGAAGAAGTACTGTAACTGAGAAATCGCATATTCGGTGGTGATATTGGATCGAAATCCGCTACAGTACCAAGTCGTTCAGCTGCCATCTGGTCGGACGAACTCTCTGGTGACGAGAGAGAGAGTCCCCAAGCATGTTCCCTATGTCCGAAATATGCGCCGCTCGCAGGGTCACCTGGTGCGTGATGCACCACTGGAATAGCTTCCAGGTCATAAAACATAGCTGGGGGATCTGGTCCGTCCCTGCTTGTTTGTGTACGCGACCCCTATTGAGCTGTCCGAATTTACCAGAACAACTTTCTCTCGAACGTGCGGGAGAAACCGTTTCAACACTAGGATGACTGCTCTCATCTCCAAGAGATTGATATGCCAAGTCTTTTCCTGCGCGGTCCACATTCCTTGTGCCAGGTTCTCGTCTAGATATCGTCCATGGAGGCGTCCGTAAATAGGACTAGATTTGATTCCGGCGGAGGCAACGGGGCCCCCGTGATGAAGTTGTCCTGGTTCCGCCACCAGCCGAGGGCTGACAATAGATTCGAGTCTATCGGGATTGGTTGGTTCAAATGACCCGTGCTCTGTTCCCAGAATGAAATTAGGTACACTTGTATGGGTCTGCGTCGAAGTGGACCGTAGTTGAACACTTTTGCCAGACTGATCAGTCGACCCAGAAGTCGCAAGAACTCTCTCGCCGGGAGAGCTCAGCAGGTGAAGAACACCGCGAGCATCTCCTCCAGCAGATCTAGGGCAGCCGGCGAAGGCCGAACCCGCCCGATCCAGAGATCGAACAGACGCCCCCAGGTGTGTGAACAACTGCGACGGGGTCAGCGCTGACTTGGGTACGTTGACTATCCAGCTGCTGAGAAGCGCACGGAAGAGTGTCAACCTGATCGCATAGGTGACTGCCGTTTCCGACGGTCCCTTGACCAACCACTCGTCGATGTAGGTGCTGATATCCACACCACACCTCCGTAGGACGACCGATAGGGCATCCACTACCCGTTTGAAAACTCGAGGGGCAGATGTAATTCCGAACGGTAACGCTTGGAATTTTAATATCTTGCCGTCGATGGCGAACCGCAGATACTTTTGTAGTCCGAATGAATCGGTACGTGAAAGTAAGCGTCCTTCAATGTATTGACGCGGCCCACATACCGACCCGAAGGCCGGCCCGTACAGATCGAGGAGTTTCCATCTTGAATCTCTCGATACAAATCTAACGGTTGAGAGGCCGTAGATTGAGGAAGGGTCGCCATCCACCGGTTTGGACACCAAAACATTCTGGTGTGAAACCCCGGATCCGTTGCCGGATCTTTCATCTCTACCACAGCCGCTATGGCGAGGCGGGAAGCTACCTCGTCCCGTATGACAGAAATCTGACGGGAGTCTCGAGGTAACGCGGTCACCAGTGGGGTCCCTGTCAGCGAAGGAGAACGGTTTGGAATGCTCCATTCCATTTGGTATCCTTCCGCGACAATCTCCCTTACTAGGCTAGTGCGCTGTGCCGATTCCACCAAGAGGTGAAGTGCGCTAGACGGCCTCCGACCGGCAGTTACGTGCCCCGACACAGAAGTGCCGAGTCCGGTTTGCCCCCCAAACTCGTGCTTAGCTGGAGATTGGTGTCCTGGGCAGTAGGGGTGCGCACACTGACATGTCAGGTGCGCTTCCCACCCTTACCAGCGGGCTTATAGGAGTTACTAGACCCTTCTTGCCCTTCCCCTTGCCACGGTAGCCTCTCCGGGTTTTCTTGGGCTTCGAAGAGCGGGAGAAAGAGTCAGCGGGCGTGGAAGTGCTGGCTTTGCGCTTCCCCTTAGCAAGGGTCTGGTTTGCATGACCATGGATTCAAGCTCTAGATAGTCAATATGACCTTCAGCAGCGTAAGCCTTGAGTCCGTCGGCGAACAGCTCTTGGCTACCGAGAGTTAAACTTAAGATTTTCTGCACAAGGTCTTTTGTGTCCAGTCGAGACTCAGCTAGGAAGACTCTCCGTCGGGCAATCTGTACTCTGGCCATCATCCTAGTAGCCAGCTGCATACAGTGGTAGAATTTTGAGGGTGCTTGAGGAACCGATAGCGGTTGTTCATCGCCAGCCGGAAGCACTACGGGTTTCTGAATCGCATCCGTTTCCATGGAGTGCAACCGGGACACCGCGTCGTCGGCCGTACGCTGCAGGGCAGCGACGTGCAATGTGTGTGTCATGTGCAGTAGGTGGCTAAAGTTTCGTATCCTGGCCCGGGCCGAACACTCTGCCGCCTTGAGCTCTTCGTCAACTGACCGGTGCAACATATCGTTTGGATGTATCTCCTCCAAATGTTCCTACTGGTCAGGAAGAAGGCGGACTGCTGTCCATCCTTCGGAGCCGCTTCCATCCGCTTGAATTCGGACGGACGCCCTCTGAAGAGCTCAGTGAACCCAGGTGGTGCCGTACGCAAGGAACGCTTACCCTTTCCCTTCGGCCCCACCGATAGCGCTTCGAAGGCCTGATCCACGGATGGATCTAGCCCTAACGAGATCAGCTCAGGCCGGCGAGCCGATGGCTGTCCCGTTAACAATCGCTTTGCGGATTCTTACTGCTTAGTGTTCGGAGGGACACCGCACACTTCGGCAGCATGCGCTAGTGACCTAGTCCAAGAGGACATATGGCCGAGCGTAAGGAGCTGTGGGCCTCCCGGCATCTTCTGTTGAGCGGTAACCCGGAGAAGAGCCGCATCATTGGTATCATCGACGGCACTCACTTGCTCCTGATTCAAGTCGACGTGAGGGACGGAGTCCTCTCCGGACGTTGAACCGACCTCCATATCCATATCCTCTAGCAACCGGTCATCAAGAGAGCCGATGACGGAGATGGATGAAAATCCTAGGTCACCCGGGAGCGTGACCAGGAGGATTGGATATGTCCTCCGTCCAACGGGTAATCGTCACGGCCAGGGCCGGATGTTCCCGGTTGAACGGAGGCATGATTGCGAGCACGGACTAGCAACCCGGCATCGGAGCAATCGCGACCACCGTACGACGCTACAACACGGACCTGTGGATCCGTGTCGGCCGTAGATTGATTGACCTCAATCTCGGCTGGGCTGGTGGACTTAGCCATCCCGTCGAGCGCAGTTGTGTCCCTATCCGTACCGTCTCCCGTCGGACCCTGAGAAGGGCCGGACGGTGTCTCACTATCGACTAGAGTAGTAGGAGCGCATGCCGGTTCGGAATGGACGACAAGTCTCAGACGGGCGGCGCGAAGTCTTGGCTCGCACCTTAGACTTGGGCGACCTGCGATCGAAGAAACAGCAGGCGGCTTTCCCAACGCGGCGCTCCCTAGAGTGGACCCCGAACAACGGTGCGCCAGTTTCGCTGCTAGCTGTCGCGCCCTGGGACAAGCCCAAAGCACGATTCAGCTGCGCAAAACGTGCGACAAGTTCTGATTCTGATATAAACCTTCCTATGGGTTGGTAGACTGTAGGAAGACCAGAATCGGAATTACCCGGGTTCACGGTCAGTAGTGCCGCCACGGACCGGGAACGTACTAACAGCCAGCGCTGAAAGACATCCCAGATTTATCCGAGTCAGACATAATTCTGAACAAATATAGATATGACAGAGCTTATAACTACCCACATGCCAGCTCTGGGCTTATAGAACGATCCCGCACAGGTGTAATCCTCTCATAGTGTACTACGGACCTCGTGTATACTAATACCGTCACACCATCATAGATGCCACTATGTGTACAGAAACGAGCTCAATCAAAGAAAATTTCAGTGTCGTGGTATTATAACAAGAGATGGACCCCATCGTAACTGTCCATTCGTAAAAACCAAGCGTACACCACCGTAATGCGCACACAATGAATAGGGGTTCATTGCATAGGTATCAGTATAGCCCCACTTGTACTGTAATACCTCTGCAGCACCACATGTTGAACTACTACACATGTGCAAACGTTTAGTTTGATAATTACGGTACACCATACATACAATCAACTGTATATATTATTGGAGCGAAAGAATGTTTGGAACGTGAATCATTCTAGACGGTATTTTGTTTCCATAGCATGCCATAAAAAATACCTCGCATCGTTCTACTAAAATACAGACAACAATGTGCTATTGTTGTGATTATATACACCGTTCTTTGAAACGTAAACCCAAAGTACGAATATAATGTGCAGAGCTCAGCTATTCGAATAGTGTCTACATGTACATGCATTGTCCTGCCAAGGTATGCCCAACTACCTATAGAATATTTGCACAAAGAATTCACAGTAGCAAAGAAGTTACGTAACTTCTCAAGCAACGGACTCTATGACTCCGTCGCACTACCTCGTGAGAGGTGTGCTGCCGGTCAAAATGGATGTCAACAAGGGTCCATTACCGGATCAGTAGCGCACAACGTATTAAACCTATGATCATAAAGCCAATTCCGAGTCGTGCCATAGCTTGTCGTGCCAGACATTTAACATATTTATCACAATGGTATACGATTTACATTTACAACGTATATATTATTCTCAAAGCAGAGCAGAATAATCCCACAGTGAAAGCATAGACCCAATATGCTGCTTACAGAATGGCGAGCGCCAAACTGTGCGATCCCATTACACTGAGGATTTCAAATGTACATGATTTATAACAATAAATACAATGAAATGCGGTAAGGAATTCGGCATAATGAGAAAGTACATAAATGTAAAAACTCACGGACCAATACGGGAGGCTTGAGAGCACGAGTAAATCCAATAAATGTATATGAATCTCCTTAGTTTGAGGAGCACTGTAATCCACGTGTGGGTTTGATCGTGCTTGAAATCAAACTGAAGAGTTGAGTTTTTGGCGGGAACTTCAACGGTCAAGGTAGCCGGAGTTGATGCAGACCCTAAAGGGGGTGTCCGTTTTTTCTGGTAATTTGGTATAAGAGGTTTAGAATCTACCCAACAGCATTACATAATATTAAATATTATGCATAAGGTAAGCATAAGTTGTCTTGATATAAAATGTTTTTAATTACGGGGTATCAAGCTCTTATTCAAAGCAATCAACGAACTGAAAATAATTCTGCTAGCTATCTTCTTTTGCTTCTATTTACCATGAAGTGTTTTGAATTTTTTTTTCGGTTTAAGCCATCGGTTTCACGACTTAAATAAAAATACCACACGACTTTAGACAAATCAAACATACTGACTTTTTCAATGGTGTGTTTCTCTGTTATAAATGGATATATTGCACCAGAATGATTTAAAATATTGTTGGAAATTAATGGCCATTTCACCCATACCAATGTTTTCATGCCTCGAATTAGATGGTTCTGTAAGATTGAGGATTTGCCCGAACATCTCACCCTCGCTACCAGGCTCTCCCATCCCTTTTTCTCTTCTACCTGCGGGAACCTTGGTAAATTGTCTTGCCGAACGTAATAACCCATTGATGACGTAATGTACTTTTGTCAGCCAATCAATTGATTCGCTTTGTTTTGTTCAAAGTAGATGTCACAGGTGTCCGATGCTGACGTCAGACTCAGTATGTGTCACTCGGAACCCCAGCCAAGCTGAAGCGCGTGTATCACACGGTGCCTCTATATGGTCCCAAACCCTGATGACGTATTACATCTCTCTAAGTCACGTGATTAATTGTGTATTCATTCATCTGCATGACACGTGAACACTTATCAAGAAATCTAACATCGCTTATGTAACGCGAAACCAATTAAATTGGCATTGTCAACGAAAAGTGCATGTGCCGCAAGTCCTATATGTTAAAGCTTGCTGTTTCGACTGTGCCGGGTCAGGGACCTCGCGCTGGCAATTAAGTTGATGTCATGTTACATGAGGCAGGTAACAGGCTAATTGATTTGTTTTAAGATTCCCGCCAGTCATTTAATTGGGATTTTATTGTCATGGATGTAGGGGGCCTACGTCATCAAGTTTCAGGGCAATTGGTTTAAGTACAGTTACTTACATACATAATCTGTTTGGTACAGACTCTCCGTCATTAGTATGTGCGCTTGGCTATTTTACCATGGTCGGTTAATAGGTAAACCATGGTTTTTGCGATGATGTAATATACCTTCACTCCTCACCTTGTGTGAATAATGGTGCCATGAATCCGGATTCGCATCCATTTGTACACATTCCCGTACGATAATCACAACGTTCACGGTTAACACATCTGCCGCATCTAGAACTGCATCCCTGACCATACCAAGGGCTTGGGCAAGCTGAAATGGCATCGATATGAAAAACGGTTCCGCAGATTAAACAACATTTATGATCTAATGATAACTACAATTAACTATAAGATCTGCTATTCTATTGCCCAATAATTATACATGTACATGTACAATACACACATAAATGCAGACACACTGACGACATTTGCAAATTTGTAATCAGTATATGAACTGTTATAATGACATACAAGTAGACATGCGTGCAGAACGGATGTATTCTTGAAATAGATCGAAACAATTTCATTAGATCGTAAGAACAGAATCACGCGATATATACTGCCACTTAAAATATGAGAATAAGCTCGCAAAGACCATGTTAGCTGAATGCATAATTTGCACCACACAGGCACGTTCAGTGGGAGGCATATCTGTGAGCTTCACTCTTATAAAATCTCAGCTTAACAAGTCCAGACAAATCTCAGATTTCGCTTGGCCTAACAGAGCGATCCATACACGGACTCACCAGGATGATAATATCAGGGGTATTGCTATTTTTGAAGTCTTGTCTTGAAGTGAACTATTTCTTAAATTCCATGTGGCAAAGCATTTTGAAGTTGGATGATGAAACATGTATATTTTCAGCGTTCATGATTCTCACAGGAACGATTCAGAAGCCATCTTCTCTAGCCAAGTCGACGTACATCACGTTGCTCTGTACATTGCCTTGGCATACTTCTCTGTAAAGTTGGAACGTGAATCCTCATCGATGAGTGGAATGCAGAGACGGCTTGCTGCATCCAATGAGAATGGGCGTTACGTAGCAGTTGATTACCAAGATGGAAGGATACGATACGATACGATACGATGGCGGCCCCACGAAGAACGAGCTGTGTCGAATGTGTGGAGAAATTCTGCAGGAAAAAAAACACAGGAGAAGCATTTTCACGGCCACTATCGGTGTTCTGATCAGTTGAATCAGCTTTTGGGACGCGCTGCACGGTCGAACGATAACGAATCGCCTTATGAGTGTGGTCGACTTGAAATTGAAGGGGAACAACTCCTGGAGGCAAAAAGTCGGTCATCGTTGAAACTTCCGCTAGGTGGCGCAGATCAGTACTCCTCTGCCACCAGCCAAGAATGTCAAGGCAGCGTAGAGAGCTTTGCGATGTAGTTGACTTGGCTGGTGAAGATGTTCAGAAGCATGAAAAGGCTACTTTTTAGTGACACTTTCATGGCGCCATTTTACATTTATTCATGATCCTGTAAATATGTTATGTAAATAGGTTCCAGTTTACCCCAGTATGGTAAGCCATAACGCCACGGAGTTTCAGCTCTTAAGTTTTTTGTCGATTCAGATACAGTTTGGAAAGTTTGGTATTGTGTTATGATGCTCCTCAGGTCTGGAAGAGTTAAGATCCAGAAAGGGTGCAGAATGATGTCATACATTATGGATAGATCCTCAATTAGCGTCAATAGCCTCCATACTACAGGCCCAAGAACCTATTTCATGACCATCCATCCGCTACGCTATACTCACCAGCTTGACAATATGGCGCGACATAGCCAGCTTGGCAACCATGGAGACAATGTCCTGTTGTCTTCTCACACCGTTCCCCGTTAGCACAATTGCCACATCTATACGCACATCCTGAACCGTAGTATAAATGCGGACAAATCTCTGTTAGAATCGAATAGAAAGAGAAATATCAAATACACATATTTAACTTCCAATCGCGAGCACAAGCCGCGTACTTGTGAAATGGGTTTAACTAGCGAGCTGTTTCCGATGTCGGTAGAGCAGTGGACCGGTATCCCCTAAGTCGCGAGTTCGATTCTCACCAGTATTTTCTGGCTGGGTGTTTCACGATGCAGGAATATACTTATATCATAATTTATCCCTGAAAACGACTGCAGTTATTAGTCGAAACATTGGATCTTCGAATATATATCCAAAATTCACTTGTTATCGTTGCAATATACCGCGTCTTTTTTGGATTTAATTAGCGAGCTGTTCCCAGCTGCACTCGAAAGCTCAGTTGATCGAGCAGTGGGACGGTATCCCCTTAGCCATGAGTTCGATTCTCACCCGGACCAGTATTTTCTGGCAGGGTGTTTCACAATGCAGGAATATACTTACATGTATATTATAATTTATCCATGAAAATGACTGCATTTACCTCCGAATCATTAGTTCCTTTGGTGTTACATACTTTTTAAATATTCTAAATTTATTTTCGACTATGCCAATGTACATTTCACTAAATCTTACCTTCTTTACACTGATGTCTATTACACAGGTAATTTGGACAACATCCAAAGCATAGACTTCCACCGCCCAAGCTGCTGCACGTCTAAATATAGTGAAAACGATATCAGAAAAAAAAGAAACAAATTTAACACTCTTCCGAGTTAAAACAATATCAAACAAAAACAAATAAATTGAACACTCTTCCGTCTGTCCTTTACTTGCCGCTTCTCGTGGTTCAGAAAACATAACCCACATAGTAGTCTACCAGAATCTGGTTAATTTCTCCGAAGGCTTTGTTGCATGCAACAACGCCTCTTGCCTGCTCAGTTTCATTATATCTGCTGCGATAGCGGTCCATGGATCATTTGTAGTTACTGCATGCAAAATAAAAATCTAGTATTCTACGTAGAGAGCAGCTTCAAGTTGTTAACTGGTGATAAATTTAGAACTGATCAGTTATTTAACGGTCGGTTACATTCAGAATCTACAACATGTATCTTCATACAATCAAACAGATATTACACGTATATCAACCAGAGTTATGTACGTTTACATTGAGTGCACACTCCCTGGAGAATCATCTCTATTGACAATCTAATTAAAATTAAATCCTATCGGCCACATACCCATGTGGATATGTCGCTTTTAGGATCTAACAGGCTTGCAGTAACTCGCGTGTTAACCAATCCCGAGAACGCTTCATAGTGCTTCGAAGAGAACATTGATGACAAAGAATTTTTGGTTGGCTCAGCCGAATTAGCCAGCTCGCTGGCGGGGTGTCTTTTCATGTTGCCGCGGTCCCGACATTGTGGCACCATAATACGGGGTAGATATATGGACTGACCAGCATGTACTGATATCATAACGATTTCCCAATCTTAATAAATTAATATCCTATCAATGCTCCCCAATCACGCGAGTTACTGCAAGCCTGTTAGATCCTACAAGCGACATATCCACATGGGGAGCCGATAGGATTTAATTTTAATTAGATTGAATGATTCCCCATGTTATATTGTGATCTCACTGGTGTTACTGCTTTTAAACTATCTCCTCTAATCATTGAAACCATCAGTGTTTTTGTATTGTGATTGCTGGCCACTATCATCGGCCATGATAAAAGACTGATTCTGATTCCGCAATACACAATAAATAAAGAATTAATGTATAACTTAACACTATTTTCGTTATTTTGGGATTACACTATCTTTGAATAGCACACATTCTAGTGCTGAAAAATTGGTCGAGTCCCAGCGACCCCAGAGTCAGGCACCTAATCGCGAGCACTGTATTTCGGCGAGCTAAACCACCCGATCAACGGGACTCCCACAAAATAGGAGGTAGCAGACCGGTAGTCTTGAAAGCGAACATACAGTACCCTTCTGATGATCGTAATGAAACAGCTCCCACAGCCGAATAGATATATTTTTATCATTTAGAAAGTGATCGTATAACAGTATTTTCGTTATTTTGGGATTACACTATCTTAGATTCTAAAGCATCTGCCTGATCTTTAGCATTGAAAGCATAGGGAGATTGCTGTCCTATATTGGACGATGTAGTACCCCTCACGTGAATCTGCGGCTTCGTCCCAAAACAATAGGCAATTCCGTTTTACCATCCATTATCTGGGCAGTTAGAGGACGGAGATCTAACATTTATTTCTTAAATAGCACATTTTAGTGCTGGAAAATTGGTCGAGTCCCGTGCGGGATTCGAACCAGCGACCCCAGAGTCAGGCACCTAATCGCCAGCAATGTATGTTTGCGATCTAAACCGCTCGGCCAACTGGACCCTCAGTGCCTGACTCTGGGATCGCTGGTTCGAATCCCGCACGGGACTCTGCCAATTTTTTAGCACTAGAATGTGTGCTATTCTAAGATAGCGTAATCCCAAAATAACGAAAATACTGTTATACGATCACTTTCTAAATGATAAAAATAAATGTATAACTTGCTGCAACACAAAGTATTCAAGGGGACAAGCTGTAATGCATTGAGCAATTTGCAGAGCTGTAAAGCATTGAGCAATTTGCAGATAGACTAGCTATATTGATTATATTAGATGAAAACAGACTGGACCGCAATTACATGCTAATAAATGATATCTATGGGAACATCTTAGCTATATATTACGTGGGTAGGTATGCAACCGAGACGATACACAGTGGTCCCATCCGGGGCCCTTAATCTCTCCGTATAGCAGTTCTGCAATGAAAGAGAAGAGTACAATTGAGACTACGTATTATGTATACAGGGTGAGAAAGACAAATTGTCCACCTGTGGTATTTTTATTCGTCTAAATGTATTGTGTATATGAATTTCAAACACGAAAGAGTACTTCATATCTACACTATATCCACCCATGGCATGCGTCATTCATGGACAAAAATGTGAATGTAATGTGTAAATAACAACGGCGTTCGTGAAAGGGAACTGCATCATCTGCATAATGAGTTTCCACCACTCTACTGTCATCATTGAAGAAATTGAATGGAATCATGCCCAGGCGAACAGACGCCCGTGATGTATTCAAGTCATGCTACTCTTCGTTTACAAAGTTTAGTGGTAAATTGTGCACAATTTGCAGGTTGCAGAAAAAGCTCGAAAACGCAATGGACAGCTCGTCACATCTCCATGAGAGTCAATATCGATTCTGACGTCCCTGGCTCTGACAGTCCCATGATACTTCTGGGAATACGGATAAGCTCATAATATGTTCATCCTTGGTTCACAACTGGTTTCCAGCGTCTGGTGATAACATCTGTATCTTATCAACCCTGTGAGAATGGAATTTGATTTTTGTTGGACCTAGACGTAAAGGGTATCTCTGTGTACCGAGATTATACATTCATTAAAAAGGCCTACTATTGGCGTGAATCGCGAATTTTCTCAGATTTTATCCGAAACTGTGACTTATCTTCGTCATTCGAGATTGAGCAGTTATTTTCTCCGCGAAACAGGAACCACCACCCGCCCGCATAATTTCCCATGTCATTATCCATGAAAAGTCACATGTAATGGCCTATAAGTATCTGAAGGTAGAGTTCCAGTACTCAAAGTCACAGACTTTGAAACTCGGAATTAATGAATATCACAACATGAATCCAAGCATCCAATGTCGAGCAATTGTAATAGAATGAACAGAAAAATGTATGTTGCAAATTAAAAACACTGCTTTGTATGTTTTTTCGAACGTAAATAGCCATAATCTAGTGCAATCTGATGATTAGCAAAACTGTTTGTTGAAATCGCATCGCATGGTCGAAATACGTGTCCGATTTTGTGTTTGTCAGGAGATAGAATCTTGGTTATATATTGTGAGTTTCTCAGTATAACGACCTGTGTGTTGTCGGGCGTGAGATAAGATAACATTATTCAACGTCGTTATTTAAAACAATACAACGTTAGTCAACGAGGGACTAGAATAAATGAACTTATCCGTCTATGTTATCAATGATTTTATAAGCGTGTAAGTTTGTAACGTCTACCATATCTTGCGATGTCATTTTTGTCTCGGTGCGGTCTTGGATTGATTGTTACATGCTATGAAATGATCGCATGGGTGTTGATGGACACTCTTTATAGCCCCTGACACCATGTCTTAAATACAGGTAAAAATATATTTGTTAGACTGAAAATGCTAGACCTCCTGTTCAAAGACGGGGCACGTCCTCCCACATATTTCCTAAAATGTACCTCATACAGAGCCTCTCGAGATGTGTAACGCAGCCTCACAGGCGATGCGCTCATAATGGCGCTGAATGAGATGATTGGTCTGACAGGCTTGCCAACTTTCCCGTCTGAGTTTCAGAAAGATCGGTCCAATTGCCTCGCCATAAAAATTCGGGAAAATGTTAGACAACTGGGCCTTCATGGTTTTTGTCAATGTTCTGTTACAGACATCCACCAGAAGACTGTATTTTAGGTTATTTGAGAGAAATCGGTTTGTTTCTCTCCCTTATAAAAACCTACCACTCAACCATACCCAGAGTGATCTAGGGACGAATGTTTGTTCGATCGCTCCCATCCTAGTGAATAGGATTCATGAACACATCATCATGTGGGGGATTGATTCGTTCAGTGAGGCTGTAATATAATATTCTGGCACGCCCACGTCGGTTCAATCCGGACCACACGGTCCTCTTTGACACAACGGTGACACATCAAACCACCTCAAAATTCTACGCTTGGATTGACGTAGGTACCGATCGATAATTTCATTCAGCATAGGTTCGTGAGTTTGTTTATTCATGACTGTCTGAATGAAACGTCGTGGTTGCACATGCTGCTCATGTAGACACCGCGCACGTGACATGTAACCATGGAGATGGATACTTCGTTGGTTTATGCAACATTTCTCTACCTGTTTTTCCAGATACATGGCTATAATCTTTGACTATATGCCAGATGTCGTCAATTTTCCCCACCGCTTGCATATCGCTCCAATTTATTACCTGGAACCGGAAGTGACAGAACCATGAATGACATCGAACCTCCTCAAATAATCTATGAAATGCTCTCTGTATACTACTAATATGTTAATATACAAGCTTGCGATCCTACATCCAGTAGTCAGCGGTCTTTCAGAGAAATTTTGCGAAAACTTAATCGATAGGTCTTATTCGCACGGCACTATTAGCGTTAAAATCCAAACAGGCTTAACTCGAAACAATAGCCATATTAACACGAGCAACTGTCGTGTTTCAGTAATGCAGTCAACACTTTGCATTGATGTCAGAAAACACTATGGTGCCCTCATCAAACTGTATCAATGATTACATTGATTTTTGTTATGTTAACAAAGTAGTATCTAATGTTCAGTGCTCGTAAGTATAGTTATGGAGTCCGCTAAAGTGACCTGCTGCCAATTTTAAAAGGATATGGGCAATCTTAACCAGATATCCACCAATCTTAATAAATTAATATTCTATCAACGCTCCCCAGTTGTATATGTTTCTATAAGATCTTACTTATTTCAGTTGAATTTGCCGTGCAGTGACCCCATGCCATGAATAGATTAAAGATACGTCAATACTATATCTGCGCACGTTGACAAATCCGCTTGTTGTCGGGGAGATGCGAGAGACGATCCTTTCAATTTACCCAAGGAAAATGAAGAGATCAACGACCAATCGCTAAATCTAACTCGAGTCGGTAAGATCCCGCAGCGAAATATATAATTGTTAACGTTGATAGGATATTAATTTATTGAGATTACTTCACCAAACTACATTCATGTGCGCAGTCCAACCAGTGACACAGTGAAATATCACCGTCTCATATGAATAATTTCGACGACTCCTGGATGTAGGCCTATCTTTAAAAGACGAAGCCCATACCCGGTACTGCAAATTAGGCTCTTATTTTTTAAACATCGCTTCTCATTATTCCCATAATTATATACACATTACCTGATCCTGTGAACATTGGTGCGTTGATGTACACGACTCAGGGCTAAACACTGCATCACATTGGTAACATGTTGGACCAGGAGCTGAAGAAAATATTAAACTCTTTAGTCGGAATTAGTTTTGAGCAAGGCAAACATTTTGAAGAAAAACAACGAAAACGCAACTTTTCGATCACACCTTCATGGCTGCCATATTGAGTTTGCCCATGATCCTCTGCTCGGAGGGTTATGCAAGTACGTCCAAAATGACCCTAGTACAGCAATGAATCTGACTTTGTGATTAACCACACGATGATCGAGGGTTTTCTGATGATTCCCTTTAAAGACTTAAATGAACAGAGTTCACGTGACTAACATCACTTGACTTAGATTCCTCCGCTTTAAGGACTAAGAATGGCTTGTAGAGAATATAGTGCGAGTTGAAGGCTGCGATTTGTATGAAATACATTCATGAGATATGTAACGACTAAGAAGCAACCATATGACTCCACAGGAAATCCTCCTTCAGAAAATCCTACAATTAAGAGCCTACAATGTCCTCAGTTGATCAGCTTCACGAAACCCCAGTGGGGAGATCTAACATAAACTGGCCAGACAAAACGACTATTGATGAGGGAAGTCGGTGTCAATTCCGAGAAATGGAATTTCTCTGAAATGCTGTCATACATGTAAATGGAACCACAGAGCCCGCCAACTAACCGCGGTTAAGACGTGTGAATTGAAGGGAATGTGCTTGAGATATTTTAAGTCGTGACAAATTACGTCAGCTGTCGAGCGGGCCGAACTGAGCAGACCATGAGTTAAGAATAGTGTCACCTCCCTAGTGAGGTGGCTTAGGGTCATATTTTGGTAAGATCGGGACACGCTGGACCAAAGCACCAAACTTGGCACACCCATCACTTGGGACATATAGAACAATATCAGAAGGGGTGCTCATTGCTCTGGGCTGTGTGATGCCGTCTGGCCCCTAAAAGGGCATCTGAGGGGCAATATTGTTATTCAAAGAATAATTAGCCTCCCAACAGCTTCGTTATTTTTATTATCCTTAAGGCTGGGAAGCTGAAACTTGCCACACTATATCACTGGTTCAAGCACTACCAGAAAATGTCACAAAATACAAGATGGCGGCCAATATGACATCATTTTCCAAAAATAAGCCCTTTTTGTGGACGATTTTTCGGAACGATTTTTCCAATTTTTTATTTTCGCAATTTTCTTCGCTGAAGCTGCCTGGTTAATTAGTAAATAATGATTTATTCGAGAAAAGAAATACTTTTGAGTACTTTAACGAAAACAAAACACATTAATTTTGAAGGAATACGAGGAAATCAAAACCTTCCATTTACATACTAATGTCATCCATTTTTAATTCATTCATGATGCTCTGCTCTGAGTATTATGCTACAGGCTCAAAATAACTTCAATATCATAAGCTATAGCTGCGCAAAGTTACAGCTCTCAACATGTCTTCGTTTTGAAGCACCAGAGGTGAAAGCTGAGAAGGAAATTCGGTGGATGAAATCACCTAAACCAATTAGGTTTACATAATCGCCCGTGTAAAAGGAAACAATCGCCTCTTGTCCATGTAAAACTTGACAATTCAGCTTTCCGTCTCGTAAAATGGGGAAAAAGATGGAAATGCTCGAGACTGGCCAGGTTAGTTTTTCTGGGTATTCTTGCATTTACCAGGTTTACCCCATGTTGAAGCGTTTACTCCGTCAGGCGTCCTCGATGCTTAGACATGAACATCCGATGAGTTATTTGTTTGAGCTGATCTACCATCACGGCTCCCAAGCTAGCGTATCTAATCTCGCTTAAGCCGGTGCTAGGGGCCGTGTGGATACTTCTTAATCTCCACATGAACCTCATCTTCACCAGCCAAGTCATCTACATCGCGAAGCTCTCGACGCTGCCTTGGCATTCTTGGCTGGTGCCAGGGGAATACTGCTCTGCGCCACCTAGTGGAAGTTTTAACGACGAGAGACTTTTTGCCACCAGGAGTTGTTCCCCTTCAATCTCAAGTCGGCATACACGTGAGGCCATTCGTTATCGTTCGACCTTGCAGCGTGTCCCAAAATCTGATTCAATTGATCACAAACACTGAAAGTGGCCGTGAAAGTGCTCTTCCTGTATCTTTTCGGCAGAATTTCCCCGCATACTCGACACAACTCATTCTTAGTGGGACCGTTATCTTGGGAAACAAACTACTACGTAACGCGCATTCTGATTGGATGCAGCACGCCGTCTCTGCATCCAATCACCAATGAGGATTAACGTTCCAACTTTACTAGAGAAGTATGCCAAGGCAATGTACAGAGCAACGTCGTGTACGTCGACTTGGCTAGAGAAGATGCATGAACCTCTACCGTACAATAAAAGCGCGGCTGAGATACTAAGGCTACGTCCGAGAATCCACCGTATTCTCCGGTCTGCATGTTTGGTGCCGAGGCAAGCTTTCCTGTCGAGTCATATGGTTGCTTTTTAGTCGCCAGACATCGTCAATTTCTCCCACGTCTTGCTGATCGCTCCAATTTCAGTCTTTTTACTTTCAAGTTTGAGAGATGAATATCTGAATTAACAAGTGTTACACAATCCGGGGACTTGTGCTTAGTTCTACTCGTCTTTGTGTACGCATGTGTGGTCGCCGTATATAACCACAGTTTTGGACGGGATGGTACGAAACTTCATCTGAAGAGTGTAAGGGTGAACCTAAAAAGAAAAATCCCCAAAAAGGGCATCTTACGCCTGTTGGAAGCCGGGCTTTTTTTCTTGCCCTTCCCCTTCCCCTTCCCAATGAACTTTTCACTGGTGCTCGCAACTGTTTAGAGCTGTTTTTATAACAAATCAAATTAGGGCCATTTTATTCTCGGAAAATAGCATCATGGGTAAATTCAGATTTGACGACATTGTGGTGTATCTTGAAATTTTGTTTTTGGAGTATTTTGTTCAAAATTGGTGTGTTTTGCTACGTAAAAATGTGATGCCTATTTACTAATTTACAAGGCAATTTAGGCGAAGAAAATTGCACAAGTAAAATCGATCTGAAAAATCATCAATAAAATGGCTTATTTTTATAATATGACGTCACTGTGACATCATCATAGAGGCCATCTTGAATTTTGTTACATTTTCTGGTAGCACTGGAATCAAAGATATAGTGTGGCATGTTTCAGCCTCCTAGCCTCAAGGATAACGAAAATAATGAAGCTATTGGTAAGCTATCTATTATTTCATTGATAATATTTGCCCTTAAATGCCCTTATGGGGGCCAGAGGGCGTCACACGACCCAAAGTATTGGGCACCCCTTCTGATATTGTTCTGATGGATGCCCCAAGTGATGGATGTGCCAAGTTTGGTGCTTTGGTCCAGTGTGTCACGATCTTTTTGCTAAGCCACCTCACTATCCCCCTCCTGGGGTACTTTGCCGACTATGTTTCTCTCATGTGTCAAGTTGAAATCACTTGTTTGCACTCTGGCCATGGGGCAATTGTGATTGATGGGACTTTGAAACGCTGGCATTGTGTTATGAAAATCAATCTGCGTTTTATTCGATTTCTTCCAATGGAGCCCATTAAATATCTTCCTTCAAGATTTGCTGTTACCACCGGTAGCATTGTCAGTCTATAATCCCACTCCACTCATAACTGGGTGTGACGTCAGTTGGGGCGAGACGCAGTGAGTCGAAACAGAACGACGCGTTGTAGATTGTGTTGTAATTCTGCATGTTTTGAAGTTTAATACAAGTTTATTTGAGACCAGAAGACTTCCTGTTTATTGAAAACTCACACCTGGAAGATCACTATACTCAAATTTTGTGACAATCGATCAAACAGTTGGAAAAAAAATCGTGTCAGATAGGTCCATAGTGTTCACGACTATAGCGCCATCTAGTGATCAAATAAAAACATGAGAACACAACCAGGGAAATTCTCCAGACCGTTTCTTCACAGCAAACAGAGGTCATCTAAAAAATCTCCAACGATTTTCGAGATATGGACGTTTGATATAAGGACGCCGGCGCCGGCGTAGTTTCTACGTAATAGGTAAGAGCCGCCACTTTGTTGAACTTCTCTAATTAGACAATGCAGTGTTCGATCTGATAACTTGGTCAAGCAGAACGTCCTCCGGGAATACGGAACACGGTCTGCGATCAGATCAAGCCCGTAAAGGGCTCTGTTCTAGCCACATATAGGGTGTTGCATGAACAGAGGACCCCTTGATACAGGAACTTAAAATTTATCTGATGGCTTAAAGAGCAGCTGCCTGGCCAGTCACATACGTCTTGATCAGGTCTGAGCCAATTCTGTTGGGACACCGGTCTAACAGTTGATTGCGTCCTGGCTTGTTTTTATGGCTGCCGATAAGAGGAAAATATAATAACAGGTCAAATATTATCTGTTCCTACACTTTCTTCGCCGACACACTGGTCGGTCACATAATTGATCAGGCTCGCAGGGGATCCGATCTAATAACTGACTGTCTAGTTATATCGGCTGGGAAGGAGAGTGAATCGGGACATCTAATTATAACATCAACACACATGCCAGTCACATACCTGTGTAAAAGACCTTAACATCGCATCGACCCTTAACGTCGCATACATGATGGGTCTTAACATCGCAATGCGCAGTTAAGGATCGACATGGCGGCCCTTAACATTCGCAATGGAGAAAATATCGAATTGGTCGTCTCTTAATATCACAATGCGACGTTAAGGGGTCGACCTATCGACCCTCAACATAGCAATGTACGTAATATCGACATGGTCGACAACTAATATCACAATGTCTGATCAAAGGTTTCATCGTTAAAGGTCGAATTATGAGAAATATTATTTACTTGTGATTTTGTTTGAAACGTGATTGTCCCATTAAAGAGTTATTCCCGAAGTACGGCTTTCCACGAACCTGAGAAATTTGGAGTGTATCGCAATCTCAGGCTGGGGTGTGGAAGTGGGATGATTTCGCCATTCCTCCCCCCCGGAAGAAATATATTTTCGTCATCACTCATATTAGCGGGCTGAAACTTACCGCAATAAATCTTTGGAACAGTCTTCACATAATGGTGAAGTCATCACTAGTAAAGAAAGCTCAGCTAGGGTAGAATGGATGAATGAGTATTGGGGGGGGGGTGCCTTGGATGTAAAGTGAGTATATATGCGGGCTACACTGAGTCCAAGTTGAGGTTCACAGGAACTTGTAGAGCTAGACATGTGCCTAGTCATGGTGTGACCTTGACGTTATTGTGCACATCGCTCTCGGAGACACGGCAGTGCGACGTTAAGGGTCGATCATGTAGATATTTCGTCCATTGCGATGTTAAGGGTCAACATGTCGGCACTTAACATTGCGATGCGACGTAAATGGTCGATATGGCGGCCAATTAACATCGCTAATTGTCAACCAATAATTGGTTGACAATTAATATCGCTATGTCTGCTCACAGGTTCCAAACGTGTATTTAAAGATCGAATTATGAGGGATAATATTGTCCTACTAAACGAGTTTATCCAACTAACTTGAACACTGCTGACCGCTTCATTGAAAACTGTTGACCGCTTCTCTCTTGCTTCTCTCTATGATTGTCTTTTTTTGAATTTGGTGCTAATACTGTTGTATGGATATGGAATAGGTCTTTGGATTATGGACGCGGATATTTTTTAATGGAAGACGGTTGAATTATGAATGACGAACTAGACGCTTGTATTTCAGGATATATCTTGTTCCGTGGCTAACAACCAGTAAGACGTGTAGTACAAAACATGATACAAGGGTCAAATATTTAAGCCAACCGCCACACGGAATCTCTCCGGCATCCATAATCAAATAAATAAAATATGATCGTTTCACACAAGCTAGTTTCTTTAATAGCAGACCAGTAAGCCATTTCCAGTAATGATTACTGTTGATAGTCCTTGAAAAGATCCGAGACGATGTCTTGTGTAGAATTTACCTTAGTATAACTGTGATTGCTGATTGTTGGAATGGGATGGAACCTTGGATCTCGTGATGGACCATCGAGCAGAAGTACATGACTGTGCTGCTATCTGAGAAGTCATCAGTAGTAGATAAAGTACAGCTAGGGTTGGAATGGATGCATGTGTGTGGGTTTTGACCTTGGCTGTAAAGTCGGTATATGTGAACCATGCTTGGCCCATTGTGCAAAGTGGTACGCGGCGAGTGTTAGGGAAACCTAAAGTATGCCCAGATACGATCGGGATGAGTGCACACTTAGGACTACATACACCCTTGGAACGAAACGCTAGCCCATATTGAGGACTGTGACATTTGCTGCTGGACGGACGATCAGAGGGTCATTTTTGTCGTATGTCCAGTGATACGTGCATGCGACCTCGAGAACTAGTATAAGAAGTTCGACCCCACGCTCCAAGTCATCCTGAAAACCAAGAGTCACTTGGAAGAGGATATTGCGACGTATGTATTAAGATACTATGTGGACTAGAAGAGCTCGGAGAATGTAAGGTGATCGGCCAGAACCTTGAGACGCCGAACCTGACCACAACAATAGCCAGTCTTGGACAGGATGCCGAGAATATATTCCTAGAAACGATCTCTTAGTCCGATTTTATACTCGTGTTCAATTAGATAACACTAGCGTTCATTTGTCCTAATATCTATTCACAGATAAATGCGAAGTTGAATGACTCTCTAATTTCGTTCTCTACGACAATAAATGGCAGATGAAATAGTTGATAACCATATTCGATGTAAGAAAAATGGTACGTACTGAGAAGAAATGCACTTTCAGGACGGAAAGTGAACACTGAAACAAAAAGTAAATGTTATGATATACAATGAGCGTACATTTAAATCACCAGTGTTATCAAATAGATGTATAGACATGTCTCTCGTTTCAGGAAACATCATACACTGATAACACTCCTAACAAATGCAACGAACGGTTGTACGCATGCATTCAAGATTAAACCGAAATAGATTCGGTCTGCAGTTTGAAAGTCAGTTCGGTCCATTAAGGGAGTATAGAACGTTCATTTCTAGAGGTTGATTTTTTTGTTTAAATTTCAGCATTTATTCATCGGGTTAATGATTAACGAAAAATAAAATGGGGGCTGACCAAACTCCTTAAAAAATATGACAGCCAAATGGATTTATATCATCTAAAAGCCATAACACTTAGGGAAATTTCTCGAGGTAAGAATTTTCTAACTTTGCTAAACACATACATGCAGTTCATGTTCAATATGTGATAAAAAACAGGGGGACATAATGCTTTTAGAAAATATTACCGATATAACAGACAAACAGAACATTTCCAGTCCTATGTCGGTGTGGGGGGGGAGGGGGGGGGGGAGAGGGGTGCATGAGGGGAATCGAAGTTGGGTTGAGAATATTATAGGAGGTTCATTAATAAGACATTAACAAGTTTCCTTGTTTGAGGATAGTGACCGAGAGTGAAAATTGGGGGATCTCAGATGCACAATTTTCAACCTGAGGAGCACTTGGCACCCTCCAACCGTTGAATCTAAAATGCCGACTTTTTGTTTAGTCCTATCACAATATCGAACCATCAGTAATACGCATGACTGGTTTACTTGAGTCTTTCTGTTATCCTGTTTTGAGGTGTCTTAGTAGTTTTGTTAGGAAATTCAGCCTGTTTTGAAAAAGTCGACAAGTCACCATGTTGCAGCCCCATAAGAGCAGTGAAAAATGAACGTCCTCTGCTCACTTAAGTACATTGAAAATACTTTTCATTCGACGTAACAATGTATTGTTTCTGAAAGTCACGCCCGTTTTCCGGATTCGTATACTCAGGTGTACCATGTCATATATCGATATAGATAATTGATCATTTTTAAAATGAGCTTAGTAAGGAGTTATTCCAATCCCGACTGATAACAAATGTGGAGTATATAATAGTTGTCCAGCCAACTATAAAGTTAAATTACAAACGATTACGCAGAAACTTACCTAGGCACAGAATGGCTATTTGAGCAGAAATCTCTAGCATTATGACGTTACGAGTCAACTTCAGTGAAAGAGTACGTAATTCTAAATGTCGTCGTTTATATATATTTAATCGTGAGCTTATATCAGATAAAAAAGCAGGACAGGAATTGTTATCTACGATGATATGACTCTGTTGATTCGCAAAGGTAGACCCTATAATATGTTCATTGATTTACAATGACATAAATCAGCGATGATTGTCCACGATCATGGTCAAAGGAATCGTTATGTGCCAAATACATATAGATTTATTCTGCCATATATTGAATGTGCTGCAAGTGAAAAGGAACTAATGCACATTCCGCCTGTCGTCCAATGCTCGTATCGCACTATGGCGCAGGCTAGCTCTGTGATTGGCTGATATTCAGATAAAGGGCTGGCAGCTGCAAGCCCGTGAGTGAACCCGAAATGTCCTCCATAAATTGTATGCGAATCCTCCTGGTAATTATCGTAAGTACATAATATTTAAATTGTTGAAAATGGGTAGCCCAGGTCGGCATTCTTTCAGTCAAATTGGGACTGGCCGATACCGTGTTTACACATATTCTACGTGAATTTGATAACTGGTTTACTGTTATTAATCTCAGTATCCGTTGATTACTGACCGGGTCTCAATAAAGTAGGTTTCTTTTAAAGATATGTGAGGGATAGGGCAAATAATTGGTTCCTTCTAACCTAACGTATCAACCTAATCTCCACATGTTTTTCTCACACAAGATATACCATATCTTTATCTTTATTACTTCCTTGATCATGGTGTATAGTAGTATCGACTTAATTGTACGCGACCATTTGAAGTCAACCAAAAGCACTATATGCACACTTGATTTTGGATTTCAATTTTGTAGGCTTTCGTTATTGTCCTAGAAAGAGCAAATGTCCTCTGAAATTTGTTAGAAAAGTCCAAAGCCACGATGACCGCATCACGACCCAAACGTACCAGGGGAGCAATAATGACAATCTCTCACAGTAGTTCACCTATCTGATACTGGGTGTCTCCCTCTTTGTAGAACCCATTCTCAGGTACATGTCCACTCGATACGTACTACTCCTGTAATGCGTAAAATATTGTATTCAGCGCCCGGACAACTATTAATGGGGGACAACCCGTCTTATTACAACAGTGACCATAGTTAGTTGTCCTCATGGCGTGTTGTCTCATATTATCAGCCCATAGTTAACGGTGTGAAGGTGACATATTTTCGGTAGCTCGGCAGCTGTCCCAAGTGGTAATACGTAGGAACGGGGTTTCCAGTAAGTTGTGAGTTTGTATCACATCTGCGTCATGTTATTTTTATCACATTGATATTTTCCATGATAAGTATTTTGTGGATAATTAATGGATAATCCTGGTAATCTCAGGATGTTGAAGCCGAAGCTCTTTGTTACCAGACTAATTTTACATATTGAAATACAAAACTTGCTAATCAATGCGTTGATCATTGCCAGGGTTGAGAGGCCGTATCTCCCCCTCTAAATATCTTCTATGCCTTCAGATACGTTAAAACTTAATAATCTCTCTCTCTCTCTCTGTATACCGTCAGGCTGATTGAAACGAAACTCCTACAGGAAGTATTCAGCTATTGCATTAACCACGATTTTTTTTGTTTTTGGGTGTATTACAGCTTGAATCCCCCTCCATTCTTCTCAATTCGATGTATATATATTTTATGTAAACATATTCGAGATGGCCACTTTGATTACGTCACAGTGACGTCGTCTTCTCTGAAGGTAGCTTTAGACCTGATTTTGTCCGTGGTCCGTCGTCCGTCGTCCGTCCGTCGTCCGTCGTCCGTCCGTCGTCCGTCCGTCCGTCGTCCGTCCGTCCGTCGTCCGTCCGTAAACAATTTCTTGTTATCGCGATTTCTCAGGAACTACTGCATGGATCTTTCTCAAATTTGGTACACAGGTTCCCCTTGGGGTCTAGTTGTGCAAGAAACATTTTTTGGTCCGATTCGAAAATCCAATATGGCCACCAGGCAGCCATCTTGGATTTCCCCATGAAACCTTGTTATCGCGATTTCTCGGGATCTACTGCATGGATCTTTCTCAAATTTGGTACACAGGTTCCCCTTGGGGTCTAGTTGTGCATGAAACCTTTTTTGGTCCGATTCGAAAATCCAATATGGCCATCAGGCAGCCATCTTGGATTTCCCCATGAAACATTGTTATCGCGATTTCTCAGGAACTACTGCATGGATCTTTCTCAAATTTGGTACACAGGTTCCCCTTGGGGTCTAGTTGTGCAACAAACCTTTTCTGGTCCGATTCGAAAATCCAATATGGCCACCAGGCAGCCATCTTGGATTTCCCCATGAAACCTTGTTATCGCGATTTCTCAGGAACTACTGCATGGATCTTTCTCAAATTTGGTACACAGGTTCCCCTTGGGGTCTAGTTGTGCAAGAAACCTTTTTCGGTCCGATTCGAAATCCAATATGGCCACCAGGCAGCCATCTTGGATTTCCCCCATGAAACCTTGTTATCGCGATTTCTCAGGAACTTCTGCATGGATCCTTCTCAAATTTGGTACACAGGTTCCCCTTGGGGTCTAGTTGTGCAAGATACCTTTTCTGGTCCGATTCGAAAATCCAATATGGCCACCAGGCAGCCATCTTGGATTTCCCCATGAAATTTTGTTATCGTCATTTCTCAGGAAGTACTGTATGGATCTTTCTCAAATTTGGTACACAGGTTCCCCTTGGGGTCTAGTTGTGCAAGAAACCTTTTGTGGTCCGATTGGAAAATGCAATATGGCCACCAGGCAGCCATCTTGGATTTCCCCATGAAACCTTGTTATCGCGATTTCTCAGGAACTACTGCATGGATCTTTCTCAAATTTGGTACACAGGTTCCCCTTGGGGTCTAGTTGTGCAAGATATCTTTTTTGGTCCGATTCGAAAATCCAATATGGCCACCAGGCAGCCATCTTGGATTTCCCTTTGAAACCTTGTTATTGCAATTTCTCAGGAACTACTGCATGGATCTTTCTCAAATTTGGTACACAGGTTCCCCTTGGGGTCTAGTTGTGCAAATCGAAAATCCAATATGGTCACCAGGCTGCCATCTTAGACTTCCCCATGAAATTTTTTATCATGATTTCGCAGGAAGTACTGCCTGGATCTTTCTCAAATTTGATACACAGGTTCAATTGTGCAAGATACCTTTTCTGGTCCGATTCGAAAATTCCATCTTGGATTTTCCTATGCAAAATTGTTATCGTGATTTCTCAGGAAGTACTGCATGGATCTTTCTCAAATTTGGTACACAGGTTCCCCTTATGGTCTAGTTGTGCAAGATACCTTTTTCGGTCCGAATCGAAAATCCAATATGGCCACAAGGTGGCCATCTTGAATTTCCCCGTGAAACATTGTTACCGTGAATTCTCAGGAAATATTTCGTGGATCTTTCTGAAATTTGGTACACAGGTCCCACATGGGCCTAGTAGTGCAAGATACCTTTTTCGGTCCGATTCGAAAATCCAAGTTACGCTTCAAATTAATTCGGTTTTCTCGAGTTGTGACATTGCATCACAAGAGTCGGCGGATCAAACGGTGGGGCATATTCTATATATTGACTATAGAGAATATCCATACCTTCACCTTCCATATCAAGGAGTTCAAATAATTCGGAATTAAAATGTATTTCTTCAAATTTTAAATCAGCTTTCTTTAGTCCATGCAGTAGCAAGTGAACTGCTCCACCTTTCGTCTGCCGGCGGGTCGGCTACATGAAGGGACGTCACTCTTGTGACTCAACGTCACAACTCGACAACTGTAGACTACTGCATGTTTCGATCCAAGGGAGATAATCAGGATTCAGGCACTTTCGAAGTTTCAAGATTACTACGCAGACCGGATCCCTTCAGTATTAAGTAGTGTACCATCTTACTATTTTCAGGCATGGTATCTTAAAAGAGATATCTCAAAATAGCCGTATAAACAGAACAGAATTAGCACTCGTTCTTAATTATAAAATCTTAAGTATGTTTGGCTCATGCCAAAGTGTCAAAGAGATTGGTCTTCGCTTCCAGTACCAATGATGACACGTGCAAAAAAATAAATAAAAAAAAAATAAACGAAACAAAGGCGAAGAATCCTCCGTACATGTACATTCACTTTCAGACTAACTTTGCTCATTTCTCTTGTATTATAACAACCGACATAAGTACAGTTTCTAGAAATCTTGAAACTCCTGAAACTTAGATTATATCTTGGTGTTTTTCAGTGACCTTTTCCGATCCTTTTCGCTCAGATTCGAAATTCTGTAAACAAAATTACAAATCAATCGTTTGTACTAATAGTAACAATGGACAAAAAGATCCTCTAGTCATTAGCTTACAATTATCGGACAATGGTGGGCGCCAAGATCCTTCAGGATCTCTCGTTCAATATTCTTGGTTATTTCTGTCTGAAACTATTAGATATGATAGATAAATATTCTTTTAGTCGAAAATAAAAAGAATTAGAAGGATTAGAAAACATCAATATGCGACTTCCAAAGAAGCCTCATGACCAGAATTTAGAATTTACCCATGATTCTCTGCAGGATCTTCAATATGATTACGTCAATAGACTAGTCCACCTCCTATTTTGTCTTTAGGAGAGCAGGGTAGACAGTTTTGTATTATACCCGCCCATATCGCCTCCCAACAATCCTGCTCGGGGCTATAGATCTAAATAACGTTTCAGATACTTTCAGAATAACTTGTGTATCTCTTTAAACAATGCTCATGCAATAATATATTTGCTTACTTTACGTTTTGCATATACGTACAATACAATACGCACAATACGTTTGGCATATTTTCACAAATGTATATTCGCGTATACTTAAAACAGTACCTCATGCAACTTTAACCCTACAAGACTCGGTGTGAAAGAGGCACAATGGCCTAGATATTGGGGTTATTTTGAGCCTATTTGCACAACCCTCTGAGCAGACAATCATGGGACAATTCCAATTGTCAGCCATATATAGGGTGTGACGATTTCGAGTTGGTCGAGATATCTCACAGCTGGTCGTTGTCATTCAAGCTAAGTTCAGTTGTACTAAAGTGTGAATAAATTAAACCCACGTGGAGCAATTTGAACATTTTTCAATGAGTAACTGTTGACGCTTTAATTCGGGTATAGAGCCTATTAAATATTCACAAAAGCACGTGGGCTCTTGAAAAGAAACAAGTCACGTGATAATGATGGTAAACTTCGATTTGTGATTGGTTAAGAGTTTAAGTCAAGTAGTTTGTTTATTTGAATGTATTTGAGCGATAGGCAAACGTGTATGTCTTTAGACTTTAACATATATCTCCCTTGAACATTGACTGTTCACTGTAATAGAGTCTTTACACGATGGCTTATGGAAATTGTTTCGTATATTTACTTCTGTAACACGATCGACATCTCAAGTGAATAAACAACAGTTTATCTCTATACCAATGTCTGGTCTTGTGGAAAACCTTAGGGCCAAGTTTAAGGTACGGACTTGGAAGCGCGTCCGTAGTCAGGGTTTAGTTTAAGGTCATCTCCCTTGTAACAGACTTAGTCCGAGCAGACAAATCTCCAAATAATATAGCATTCATATGTAAATATTACTATTACCAGGTGCTGGTTAAGGAATTAAGTATAAGCACACCATCGCTGAATACGTCTACTTACTCGCAAACAGCATTTACTCTGGAAGATTTTTTTAACAACCACAACACGTTTCCTAAGGAAAGAGATATTTTTCTTCTAACCATTCAAACGATATACCGAAAGTGTACTTGACTCCCTAAATGCATGAATCACCATACAAAGCTAGATTCATAGCTGGTTCTAGAAGCTGCACCACCAAGCTTATTTCAACATTATTGACAAGGGCCCTTCAGGCGGTAAAACCATTTTGGGATAGGTATTCCGCCACTATTTCAAAGAACTCTGGCATTGAATGCATGTGGATATTGAAAAACTCTTGTCTTACAGACGAAACTTGGTGCGAAAGAACAAATTCCATACAGAAATGTATGCGCATGTAATTTCTCCCTATATCTCTATGAAAATGAAGCGGGCCTTCTCTCTCGTCGACTTTACGACAAAAGAGATGATTACAATTTCGACATCGTGAGCTATCCCTATCTGGAGAGTAATATACCAGAGGGACCTGCATATGGCGTATACATATCTCCTCTAGTAGCATTCGCTAGATCATGTGTTAAATGTGATGATTTTAATCAACGTCACAAAACATTACTGCAGAAACTTATAAAACAGGGCTATACCATCAAGCGCCTCCACTCAATTTTCTCAAATTTGCCGATACATATCGCATGCTCATAGCAAAATACGAGCGTAGCGTGCAAGATCTATGGCGTTACGTTCTGTAACTTGTGTCTAATTCCGATTAACCTGGGGCTAGGGTCCGTATGAACCCATGTATTTCAATATCCTCATGGTGTTCATATGAACAGGCACAGAGTGACTGAGATACATCATACTCTAGTTGACGACTTTTTAACTATATCATATGTGGATTAAGAATACCGATCAGCGTTACGGATTTGATATTTTTGGAACATCATGATATCTTGCTGGCGTCATTGAAAACTGTTGATCGCTTCTCTCTTGCAGGAAACTAGCATACTATGATTTATTCTTTTAATTTTGTGCTAATGCTATTGTATGAATTCGATTTTTGGATTATGGACGCGGACATGCTTTAATGGACGACGACCGAATATTGAATGACGAACGAGATGATTGTATTGGTAAGGATATATTGAAAAGAATACGTTTCAGATGGCGGCCATCTTGAAATAAAAAATGCCACCTTTTCAAGAAGTCTACTGTATCACCAGCTGATGCCTTGGCCCTGGAAATGTGAGTGAAGCCATATAAATAATTGTATCAAATTGTTTATTGGAGAAAATGCGCAGCCATTATGAAATTCAAATTTGATGAAACAAACTACATAAATTCAGTAAACTACATAAATTTTCGAGTTAATTCAGCTTAGTTGACAAGAATGGGACCAAAAAAATTGTACATAATCCTGTGGATTATACACCGCGAATGACCAAATAATAGATTCGTATGTTGTATCTTGGGATCATCTGATATCTTGGGATCATCTGATATCTTTTGTGAAACACCATGTGCATACAATGGAACACTACTCCTTCAATAATATGTCAGTTATCTAACACTTAACGTAGTGGGATTGACTGTGTATATTATGAAATGGATTTCCATCATTATGATGGCATAATGCCGATGCATTTGCATCGTGATAATCATGTCAAGTGGATTGACATATTAGACAGACGTCTTCTCGACATGGAAACGCCATATAGCACGTATAGCGAGGCTCCATCAGCCCATACCAAAGCCAACACCTATATCTCTGGGTTATAAATAGGGTAATTTTTAGTCACTGAATACAAACTTTCAATTTACTGACAAAATTAAACCGTTACGTTTCCTTACCAATTGTGCATATACATAAGCATTGCCAGTTAGTTGCATGTAGACTCTTCTAACTTAACAAGGAATATGGTAGCAACGAAATTTTGAGAGCCGTCTGCTCCGTTGCCTCGAAAAAAACTAAGACCAGAGCTAACTTATAAAACTCGGACGAATTGTCACTGATACCTATTGCAATACAGTAAAATAGTCATTGCAACAACGGAGATAACTTGATTTTGATGGCCGTCGGTTCCGCTGTCCTTCTAAAACTATTGTCAGTATAACTAAGCGCAATGACACGGTACTGCGACCCAGTACACCAGAGGCGAACGTGTTCGGCCTAAAATATAAACAATAGTGATATCGGACATACCTTGAATTTGAGGGCTCATTTATTTGTTGATTTAACTCGTCTATTTATTGATCTATTGCTATTCACTGTCCGCTAAACTCCCCATTTACCAATATCACGAAACACCAACTCTAAAACCCGCATTTGTATATTTCGTTGTCAAGACACAGCACTGATGACAACTAAAACAGTCTAAGGATGACGAAAATAAGAATGAGACAACGCCTAAAGTGACAACGATTCAGCAAATAGAACGTCTAGACACAGATTACCACAAAATTAGGAACCAAACCGACCCAGACACGATATCCCTAAGGTTCAGCGAATTAACCATTATCTAATAAAAACATGATCCGTTGAATTTAAAGCAAAATAGGACGTACCCTGCCACACTGTACACTGATACACACTTCAAGCACTGTTACAGGCACATATTTCTGCAGACCCTCGCAGTTCTACCAGTATTCTCGACGAGAGGGCACAAAGACAAAGAATCAACCAAGCGACTAGAAATGCATTAAAGTTAATATATTATTCACCAGTTTAACCTGAATGGCAACAATAGATCGACAAACTTTATATAGACAATATCCTCTACTCGATACTTTCTCATATTATCTCTCTTTGTCGCCTATTGTTTTTTTTATTTTAAAATATTACACTTTTAGCTACATCAACTGAACTAAGAAATTGACTATGAAATATAAATAAAGCTTTTGTGTTGATGGAACGCGAAATCCGTATGGGAAGCGGCCCTTAAATTCCTTATTTCAAAATGCCTGTTAGTCAAAACATCCAATCAAGATAAACACGACACCGTATCTTTTTTCGTGGTCTTCAATTATCGTGACAAAAAGCTTTTAATCGGGTTTATCAATATGAATATTCCTGCATTCCTGTGGCCGATTTCATGAAACCTCACTCGAGGCAATTTTCGCACTTGAAAGTTCAAGTGCACTTGAAAATCTCCCTTGACTTCAGTTTTTGCTTTTCATAAAAGTTCACTGGAACCTGAAATCGCACTTTAGTTCAAGTGTGGTCGGACCTCGCTTGAAAACCGCACTTGAAATAAAAACGTAAATGACCAATATGGAGTGAGGGGGTGTCGAAAAATAAGGGTTTTTTTCATGTGCTCATGCATTATAATGCACGTATGGGCATTGTACTTCATCTAATAGATAAAAAAAATGGCACAGATATATTCATTTGACACCTGAAATTCTACCGATCGCGGCTCCTGCGCATCAAGTATTTTGGGCATACACTTGATTCTGCTGGGGTGCTATGTATTACCAAACCACACAAAAGGTACAAAAGGTCACTTCAACCACCACTTGACTAAGTGCGGCCAAAAGCGTTTGATGAAACACAGCTTCAGAATTGTTTGAAGTGCACTTGGTCAAGTGCGAAAATCGCCCTTGAAAAAAACAAAGTCAAGTGACGTTTCATGAAATCAGCCCCTGGACTTGAAAACGCCTGTCAAACACTACTGAGCCTGCATGTGAATAGATCCCACATCGAAACGTTACCACATTCACGAATTGTTTTAGCCATAATAAATTTGCTGACTTCGTAACCATTCCCAATAAGCCACATTGTAATCCCAGAAGTATCGCATGTTCATGCCAGGCGCGAGACTGGAGGGCAGGTTCATACACATGCGTTTTTTTCACGAGAGTCAGCAATGCCAGGGTATTTAGTCTGAGCGCCGGTTCAACAGTTCTAGAAATTCGCACAAAAATGTTGTTAGAATAATTGGGATTACCATGTGGCTTTTTGCTAAACGCTACCGAAAGAACTCAGGTATACGTGATGTACATATGTTATATATAACTTATAACATCCGCGAATCATTCGTTGACCTTCGGGTGTAATCAGCATATCAACACATGATTTCCAGTCACAGCACAGCATGTTTTGTTCCCATTGCATTGCTTATCTGATTTATGTTTGTGGTGAATTTCTGCTGGTGACCAAAATTCAGCCCCTCTAGCTAGTATGTCATTTAACCTATATGTTAGCATGATTGAGATCACACCGGCTTCGTCGTACATGCTTCGGTTCGAAAACAACTCGTTTATTAGTTATAAATTCAGCAGGCCATTACCTCGTCGAAGCTCGCCGAGTCATACATTTAATTAACCTCAACCAGTGCTAGGACCCTGTGATCAGGCGATCCAATGTGGCCAGATGAACATCTACAATCAAAGCACGATTCGGATAAAAATGCAAGCGTCTAGTCCGTCATTCAATATTCAGCCGTCGTTCATTAACGATTTTCCGCGACCACAGTCCAAAGACCTATTTCATATAGCAGCATTAGAACCAACATTCAAAATCAATCATACTATACATAAACAAAAGTTCCTGCAAGAGAGAAGTGGTCAGCATTCAATGATGCTGGCAAGACATATGACAGTCCAAATATATCAAATCCGTATCGGTGATCAGTATTCTTAATCCATATGATTTTCGTCGTAAAGTTGTTATCTGGACAATTATGTGTCTCAGTCACGCTTTGATTGTGCCTGTTCATATGCACACCATGTGGATCTTGAAGTACATGGGTTCAAACGGCCCTTAGTCCCGGGGTAAGCGGAGTTAGACACAAGTTCCGAAACATGACGCCATAGATCTTGCACGCTACGCTCGTATTATGATATCAGCATGCGATATGTATCCCCAAATTTGAGAAACTTTAACTTTAATCATATTGATATTTTTGGAACATCATGATATCTTTGAAAACTGTTGACCGCTTCTCTCTTGCAGGAAACTCGGCTATTTTTATGTATACTAGAATTTATTCTTTTAATTTGGTGCAAATGCTATTATATGAATTAGGTCTTTGGATTATGGACGATGGAATTCTTCAATCGACGACGGCTGAATATTGAATGACGGACTAGACGCTTGTATTCAGCACCACGAAACATCGTCATTCACAATTGAATTAGCTTGTTAATCATTTCACTTCACATTGGTCACAAATGGGTATAGCAAAACTGATAAGTTGGTTCGATCTGTCTCGGTACTTTCCGTTTCGCCAAACACAGAGCGAGAACGAGATAGGTATTTCGCTTATTGACGCGAAACTTCGTTTGTAGGCGACGGGTGAATACTGATTGTCTAATCTAGCGCCTATGCTTGGATATTGCATCATTGCTAGTGCCAAACAAAGAACAATAAATTCACAGATGCCAGAGTGTGAATAATGATTAAAGTCTGTGAGAGAAAGTCCCACTCTGACACCAGGTAAACCGTAGGAACAGAAGGAAATATAAGATTGGGAAATTGTATACCCCTCCCTCAAAAAAATAAAAAAATAAAAGAGGTAGCGGCAGTGCATATTCGGAACTTCCGAGCGGAAATCCACGAAAGAAACGATTTACATTTGGAAAGTACTAGCACAGATTTCGTACAAATCGCGAGACTCACGCGGTTCAATAAATTGTATATTATTAATCTCACCACCATGATGTTTAACTTTAAATTAATTCACCAGCCCATTATCATGCGATAATCTGTCTCTAAACTGAAAGAACTCATTCCTACTGTAGAGAATAAAACTCTAATGTGATATAGTTCCTGTGACCACTCGATACGGTCTTGGATAATGTAGGACATTAGTACCTCGTACCGTACTGCTAGGAATCCATATTGGCATCCATGTTAAAAACACAGTATCACGCCGAATCTGCGAACAGCGCATGAAGAGATCCTGCGCGGGTATAATCAAGGCAATATCTATTTCATTTGGATATATATTTTATCTCCTGATAAGGGAGAAATACTACGAGGACCATGTGAGCGGAAACACATCCTATAGCCCATGTGGCCATTAATGCGCGAGGTATTATGACTTCGACGGAATAGGCCGAGCAGTTGTTCCGGTGACGTTACTCGATGGATATATTTTGTTGAATATTTCCGAGAATTTGCAAATGATGTCAGTGGTGAAGTGAGGTATGGCCTCTCTCAATGCCAGTATGATTCATTCATCGTCTATATTTGCACCAACACACTCTGGCAAGTTTTACGACACATCATTGATGATTTTGAAATGAATATTCCTTCATTTTCAGGACTTACTGGAGGATATTAACAATCACCTCATGGATGTCGAATAAATATAACTGTATATACGATATTATTATATGTTCAGAGGATATAACCGGTGTGTATCTGAGAGTTCCTGACTTTCCCAACTCACAATGCAGTCATTTTAAGGCTTGACCTCACACTAATTGCAACAGAATTTTTCTCAATTGTTTTGTAGTCCAAATTATGTCCCGTGTAACATAACAGAAATTATGTAAAGGGCAAATTTGGAAACTACAATATGGCCGCCACCTGTCACAAAATCATCAAAACATTGGACATAATGAAGTTAGGAGAGAGAGAGAGAGAGAGAGAGAGAGAGAGAGAGGGGGGAGAGAAAGATTGCTCTTGTCCAATTATGGTTTAACGTCGCGTTATGAAGGTAGGAACAAGATCCGAGTGTTTCCAATGATTTATAGGCACCAGTAATCCAATATAGATCAAATTAATTACATACCATATGTCATCTGTCGCACCATTGGCCAATAATTGATCTAGAAGAGTAGATAACAAAGCGACAGTTCAAAGACAATGGATCGGGTGGGGCCAGACAAAATTTCTCGAATGTAAAGGACAAAAGTTGGTGGAATTGGGTCACAAAAGCTATCCAAAGCTATTTTCGATATCAATATTTATTGCTATAAGAAAATGGTATCACATTCATAGTCCGTCATCCCAAACAGAAAAAGGGGTTTATTTTATAATGAATCTCAACCCACGGTATAGAAAATTTCCATCATGATATTTTGTTAGGTCATACATAGACGCATCCTTCTAGGGTGGGTGACCAGTCTGAGACATGGATAGGCAATTATAGCGGTTCCAAAACCCCGAAAATTGGGGGGTAGGCCATGCGCCAGTTTTTGACAAACTATCTTTGTCATTTGCCTTCAACTACTTTTTCCCAAGATTGTTTACAGATCGAACTAATTATGAATAAACATGACGTTTGAGGGGATGATAACATTGTCAGACCTGTACCGAAACTTTGGCCAAATATTGTAAGTAAGATATCTTGGCGTAACTATGTGTATGGGCTATGCTGTACATGGTTCAGAAGCATTTAATATTACGGGCAGGTGCCAGTTATGTAGGTAAGTAGGTCACCATTCTGTCTACAGAGCCCAATTAATGGTATGCGTTAATTTTGTTAGTTAATACCTAGGCGAAAGGACATATGTGGCTCATGTACTGTTTTGTGGAATTGTTTTCCATGAGAAGTCATTATGATTTGTTAAGGATACTACAGTGCATGGGTTAAAAGATCACAGCATCAGTTTTATGCGAATATAAGGTATGTGACATGGGTAGGCATAACACATTCCATAATGTTTCACTGTCTAACCTGCCTGGGATGTTACGAATAAGGCAGCGTTGTGAAGGTAGGGTATGTTTCAACGAGCGCTTACGTATTGTTCATTATGTGGGTCAATACGTCACCCAATTTAAGTTAAAGCACGAGTTAGTGTAGATGTCTCATTCTGTGCCCTGCAAGGGAAAATAACAAACAAACAATGATCGGTTCATTCACAAATATTTGGTAAAATAATTTTATCGTATTACTAGAAGTAGTTCATCTCCAGAGCATTAGTAACTCACAACAGTTCGGAACTGATGCACTGGAGTAATTTATGCAGATCTGTAGCGGTGGGCCACCGACCAACTCTACAAAATATTAGGTTATGCTAGGTAATAGCATCTGCATAAAAAGAATACTATAAGTTATCCTGTCCCTGCGAGTTTGATACTGATTTTTATCCGGTTTCCTGGCGAAAATGCCACACGACCGCTAAGGCGAATATACTAAGGCTACGTTCGAGAATTCACCGTATTATCCGGTCTGAATGTTAGGTGCCGTGAGATGCTTTCCTGTAGATTCATACGATCGCTTTTTAGTCACCAGACGTCGTCAATTGTTTCCACCTCTTGCATGTCGCTCCAATTTGACCAGTCAATCTAAATTGTCTATCAGGTGGTACCTCACATGTAACATAAAAAGCAGCAGAAGTGAAAATATTTCGTCATATGTTATCCCTACCCCCTGACTTTTTTGGACAAGTTCCCTGATACGTTATAAGTGCCTCTAGTACACTACCTACCAATGTTTCCGACTGGCCATCCATCCTAGAATGATTTGTCTATGTATAGTCTAACAAAAAATCAAAATGAATTTTCTTTATACTGAGGATTGAGGTTCGATGCTGAACGTGGATGATGGACTATCACTGAAACAAAATGTCAATCAAGACACCATTCGTGCATTGGTGCAGCAGTTTCCCATAATTAGTTTCTCCTACAATAGCTGTGTGATCTTTTCACAGTGTAGTTTCTGATGCTGTATGGGAACTTTTCAAGTGAGTGAGTAGGATTTAACCTCATTTGCGACAACTTTTCAACATACTATTCGACATAATGTGTGGGAATATTGCTTTTCTGCTCCGTACAAGAGCTCGCGAAGACATTCTTTTAGCAGAATTGAGAATGCACAATGGTGCCATAAGCAACGTGTCTAGTGTTCGGTTCTACAATATATGGACACAATCTGCAAACTACATTGTATGTTGTGCTACCTGACACATTGCGATGAGATATGTGGTCGGCAAAGGCACAAGAGCCGGTGGGCCCCTGCATTTTTACGAGAGAGATAAAACTTGAATGAAAAGAAAAAAAATAGACAATCAAAGAAAAAGAAAATATCCCTAAATCACTAAACGGTGCACGCATTGACAAACAAACGCATCAAATGCACACATATGTATCCCATCTACTGATTACGATGAAAGATATATTGCTAATAATAGTAATAGTATAATGGCTGGAATTGGAACTTTAATTGAACTTGAGTACATGCCCATTACAATGCCATTCTTCAACCCCAGAAAGTGAGACTATACTTCAGCGCGTAGGAGGTACATGTGTACCCCAAATTCTATTTTCTGCAACTGAAGCCTCGAATCAGTCCAGTATAACTTTATCACTTGCTTCTACTGGTGTACAGACTATTATATTAGACCACTATAATTCGTGCCAAGCAGTAGAGGATTCTTATTAAAGGGGTTCTCAATCTCAGATATACATACATTCTATTCTGGAGCATCAAAATACTTGATATAGCCAGCTGTTTTTCATATCATAGTTTATAATGCTATAGACTTTCTCATAGGCGATCTCGGTAATGTCCGTATCCTCACAAGGACACACGTCACATGGCGCAAGATCATATGATCTCCGGAACCAAACGCTAGCTGGTTGGCAAACAATCCGACCACCTGCAGAGCTTACCATCACAAACTATTCGCTGCCACAAAATGTGTTTGTTGGTACAATCGTAAACAAGCGTTACCGGCGGCAATTAGAATTTTCGTTTCACGATAAAGTAGGTTTCTTGTAAAATATTACAGATGTATGAAAACATAACACGTTCCCGTCATATTTCGATTAAAGTTTAAAGATCTACTTGACGTCAGTCACTTTCGGTCAGGCAGTGGCACCTTTCGTGGAGGCACTTGCGCTACAGCGAAGGCAGGAGTAATGCCGTCCCAGCAACAGCCTATGGCTACCCCTTCTCCCTCAGTCTTCTTACTTTTACGCCAATGCAATAAACCATCTCAGTCGGCATGATTTGCAAAATAGTGTGTTTATGCAAAACACAAAAACTTGAGAGTAATTAGTCTACCGTTTCCACTGGTTACAATTTACCTCTAACACAGATGAGCTCTTCATACTTAACCATTGAGCTCCATTGGAATGCGGTCAAACAAAAGACATCTCGACGATAAATTATTCAAACTCTAGTAAATCACTACAACATAATATAATGTAATTCAAAAAAATTCAATCGTCTTTTTCGCCAAGAGCTCTTTAGTGTGCAGGGTAAACATTGTAGCCAGGAGTACAATTTCTCACAAGACTGGCATTTTGCTCAGGCATCCCGGTTATTTTGGCTCCCAAAATCTGCGTATTTCACTGGCGAATGATACCATGAAATCGTGATCTTTCGTCAATCAAATATTACGTTCGGATTTATTCGGAGATTGTTGATAGGACATCCTCTATGCTGATAGAATAAATCCTTCTGAAATTGCACAATCAATCTACTGCATCCTGTCCACTACAAGGATCTTGCGCAAAATCTGGTGACTTTGTGAGGGTAAACTGGGCTTTGGAGCGAATTCAGAAGTATCTGAGAAGGTCGGAGATTCGCATGAAATATATAACATAAAGGAGATGTGTACCGAGAAACTATAAAGTAGTTAAAAACCACTTAAGTAGGTATGTGTAGTGTAACTAAATGTCCTTTTCTTCTTAGCTACTCGATATCAATATCAATATGCAAATATATTATAAACGTCTGTTGTCAAGGGTTTTGCTGCACTGGATTCATCCATACAGCGAGAAAATGTTGAGGGCCAAGTGATTATGGGGAAAGAATTTGAAATGTTACCAGAAGAGATCTTCAAGGAGTGAAGAACAGTTTTCGCACCTGCCCACAAGATGACATTTATATTCAATGTGCGATATTTATGACATAATTCGGTTATATAGCCCGACGAAGCCAGTTCCTTTAACGCTCATTATTCGCAACATCCTTTTTTACAGAATGTCCCTCTGAATTATTTACAGAACCATACCCGAAAATATAGGATCAAAGAGGCGTATTACCATATTATGCAGGATTGTACTGGACAATTCACATATGGCCATGCACGTTTACATTCAACTGGACCTGAACCCTCCTTTTGCTATCTACTTACATGACCATTACCATTACTCCTTACAGTTGTTGATCAAATGTATCTATATCGATATCATTAGATTTCCTGCAATCTAACGCCACCTCGCCTCCCCTCCACCCAAAGTGCTATTGAGCATGGGGCTCCCCCAATCAGGTCATTGCTGATGACCTACAGTGCGAGCGGCGACCATTTGGATAAACATAGTTTAAGGTCTCCCCCAGCACCATTTATATTCGAATATTTGGGGAAATAATTTCACACGATCTCACAATTGTGACCAATTGATCCACTCAACTCCATTCAATCCACCGAAGTTGAACTTTCGCTTTGATGTCTACTATTACACATTAGCTTCTAGTCAATCATACCATACATGGCTTACCATATTGTAAGATATGAGCATCTTATGATAATTGGTTTTCTACAATTAAATATTGTATGATAGTCTTGATGTCATATATGATGCTTGCCTGTATGGTTTTATAACATCGTAATACCCCGGTAAATGTTATGATTTGTTTGACACTTCAGTATCCTGTTTGGAATGTTAAATGTTTGGAGGAATGTTTTTAACCACATTTATTTGTGAGAATCAATTGTGAACATATAAACCGTTTATGTAAGTACAATGATTTAACCTCCAGTTTGATGGATGTGGTATGCAATGTGACAGTTCTGTGATATGTCTGTCCAAATAGTACTTAAGCTAAGTACATCCTTGTCGGGTTAAACTGACATTAGAATTGTATAAAACGGAATGAACGGCATATTACAGGCAGATTTTAACACCACGTCTCCCTGATGGTAGTCCCATCTTGTATCATAGAAGCTCATGCTTCCAATAATAGTGTGCTAACTCCAGTTTCGGAAAAATGACTGACTACAGAATAGTCTGGATGTTGATGTGGTTACCCTAGTCTGCCTACCAAATAGTGCCGGTCGTTCCTAATTTAGGTGGACTGAATCTACAATAAATCGGCTTAATATTCAGCAGACGTTTTCGTTGTATCCTCTCTCATTTAAAGACGTTGTCAAGACTTCGGTATCTTTAGAAGCCGGACCTTCGGAATCTATTATTGATAGGTTTTGTGAAGACGATCCCTGTGTCTTGAGACGACTGATGCGTTACAACATCTTAAAGATCACGCGCACAAGCCCTGTCGTCTTATAAGACCGCACATTTCACAATGGCGAGCTTGCCAGGATAGGGACAATTGTCTTTTGGATACAACTACAAGACCGTGGGACGACTGCCAGAAGACGAGCGGCTGACGTCCCTTGGCGACCGGTCTTGATGCTGGATCATGTTGCCCTCCGTTCCTGGACCCACCGTCTTCCCTCTTCCTTCTTTCTTCTGCGGTCGGTGCGGGGAGCCCATGGTCCTTAATTATCTTCCAAACTGATGTCAACAACTGCCATGAGTGATGTCCATCTCAGTGATAAAATTTCGACCCAAACACCGTTCATCCTATAACAGCGACATGTTTCTCCCCTTCCTTGGTGACGTGATCGCGTGTGCCAGAAACCTCTGGAACGAGTCCATTCCGTGGAACAATATATACAGGTACAGTTTGATTCGTTTCATTTAACAGAGCCTTGTAAATGGCCGTAGTGATTAAAAAAATAACTGTGTTGTGGAATATTCTCTGCCTGGACTTCCTTGAACTTTCTGTCTGACGTTCTGAAGTTCCCGTTGGTTGACAATAGTGCGTGTGGACAGTGTGTAATTTAGAGAAACGGGTCATGCCCTAAGAACTCAAAGACATTATGCTCTTATAATTTTCTTGGAACATTTTGGACTGAATCCTCAAACAGGTTGGTGAAATGTATTGAACAATCATGTTATATGTGCCATAATAATGCCTTATATGAACTTTTGACATTTCTCGTATATTGTGCATGTTTTGGTGTATTGTTGATAATACTGCATGCCCCAGTGAAGTTGATGAATCAATGATAAATCAGATAGATTGCATGGATTCCTTTGTGACTGATAAATTTAGTGATTTGCAGGTTGATAAATCTAGCCTTTGAAGTTCGTATTAGAATCTTGTAATGTGGCTCCACAATGATTATTTTTTGATTGTTTCTCTTGTTAGGATATTTATCGCGATCAGTTTCCATAATAGCTAGTGTGAGCTAAATGAAACTAGGATAATCGCGTGCTTGGAATAGGCTGTGGAAGCCTGGTGGGTGTGAGCTGATGAGCCCCCACAATTCCTGATTAGGCCATAGAAGCCTGGATATTTGATTATTTGTTTTTTTTTGTATTGTTGTTTGGATCCTCAGATATATAATGATTTCTCTTGCACTGAATTGGTTTGATTTTCATGAACATGTAATGTGTTGATAAACTAGTTTGGATTTGAAGCTGATGTATGAATTTTCCAGCAATTGTTTTGATATTGTGTTTTGAGCACATTGTTTTGACATGTCCACACTTGTCAGTGACTGGCACGTGTCCCACATACCTAGAGTACATTCATTGAGCAATGATAGTAAATATGGCCTTGTGGCCTTACGCAATGAATATGGACTACGGTAATTGAATAAATTGTTTCCGGTATTCGTCCGATATTTCTGATAACGACCTTGGCTGTTCATAATGGACTATTCTTCGACATTTCATTATTGTTCTTGCTGCCTTATTGTAGTTGTATGGCACTTTACAAGGTGCCATTCAACTTAGAATAGTCGAGATATGTAAGATCAGCATCTTATGATAATTGGTTTTCTACAAGTTATTCAGATATAAGCATCTTATGATAATAAGTTTTCTACAATTAAATATTGCATGATAGTCTTGATGTCATATATGATGCCTGCCTGTATGGTTTTTAATAACATCGTAATACCCCGGTTTTATGATTTGTTTGACATTTTCAGTATCCTGTTTGGAATGTTAAAAGTATGGAGGAATGTTTTTAACCACATTTATTTGTGAGAATCAATTGTGAACATATAAACCGTTTATGTAAGTACAATGATTTAACCTCCAGTTTGATGGATGTGGTATGCAATGTGACAGTTCTGTGATATGTCTGTCCAAATAGTACTTAAGCTAAGTACATCCTTGTCGGGTTATCATAGAAGCTCATGCTTCCAATAATAGTGTGCTAACTCCAGTTTCGGAAAAATGACTGACTACAGAATAGTCTGGATGTTGATGTGGTTACCCTAGACTGCCTACCAAATATCTTTAATTTGACTTGCATTGTTTTGTTGATGCTCTCAAAGTCACAAGAAAACCTTGAATCATGTTTCTATTTTCAATATTTTATTTGGTTTTGTGATATTTTGCAGTTGGCGGTCATTGTGTAGTTTTCCAATTTTATGATAGTCTGCCACGACGATTCACAAAAACCTTGATATATTGCACAGAACATTTTTTTCTGGATTTACTACAAGTGAGAAATCTGCTGTTTTTCTTATACGTGGATATATCCCTTTGATTTAGTACACCCAGTATCTGTTTTCAAGTTTGGAATGTTTAAATAGCAATATACCACGATGAGCATTGAGGCGTTGGCCAAATGTCATGCATATATATAAATGGTTAGTCCAACGTTGGCACGATAAGCAATATGACGGTGGCCCAATGTGCACTGTTGCACCGATAGTCCTTATTAGTAGAGCAATATGGTGAAAATATTGTGCACTTCGAGGTAAAAGCACGAAACCTGGCATAGTAGTAGCCAATGATGACCCGATCAATTTCTGATAAGGACCCACACAATTTTTTCAACATGGCCGCCAAATTCAAGATGGCCGCCATAATAATGGCCAAATACTGAAATTACCCTAGTTCATTGTTTGATTTGTGTCAGAAGCCTAAAACTTGGCATGATGCTAGCTATTGGTGTCTCCCTCATTTTCCATTTAATGTTTCGGGGTGTTGACTACGACTTGAGGGATGTCCGCGTCATCTGTGATGTCATTGATGGCGTCATCAGTAGGATTAGTAGCCAAAGTGGGCATTTGGGGGGTGTGAAGGAAGGTGTCTGGGGTAGAGATGGTCCATCCTTGGTCCGAATGGGCCATGTGGTGTGTCAACTTGTAGCTCGCTGCATGTAGATGACGAATGGTATGGTATTTGTTGGAAGTCTCATTGTGCTACGCATGCGCAGTTGGGCAGTAGTAACGAAAGATGTCATTTGGACGTGAGAAATGACATGTTTGGGCAACCAAGGGACCCATATTTGATCCAAATGGACCGGTTGGGGTATCCTAGTGAAGCTTTCGTGGGGTTGAGTCAGACTGGCGTGTTCTTGATTGGAGGTCGCGCCAATCTGCGTATGGGCAGTTGAGGTGTAGTTAGTAAAGTGGTTATTCTGGAGGTGCGCATGGGTATATTTGAGCGATTGAGGGACCATTCTTGGTCCGAATTCGTCGTGTGAGGTGTCAAAGTGTAGCCCTCGGTGTGTAGACCACGACTTGAGGGATGTCCACGTCGTCTGTGACGTCATCGGTGAGGTCATCAGTAGGAGAAGCAGCCAAAGTGGGCATTTTGGGGGTGTAAAGGGAAGTTTTTGGGGTAGAGATGGACCATCCGTGGTCCGAATGGACCGTGTTGGGTGTCATCCTGTATCTGTCTGCATGTAGACAACGAATGGTATGTTTTTTGTTGGAGGCCGCATTGCGCTACGCATGCTCAGTTGGGCAGTAGTAACATCAAGATGTCATTCAGGGCGTGCGTGGGAGTGTGTTTGAGCCATTGAAGGACCATTCTTGGTCCGAATGCGTCGTATGAGGTTTCATTGTGAAGTCCTTGGTGTGTAGACCACGACTTGAGGGATGTCCACGTCATCTCTGACATCATTGGTGATGTCATCATTGGAGTAGTATCCAAAGTGGGCATTTTGGGTGTGTGAAGGAAGGGGTTTGGGGTAGAGATGGGCCATCCATGGTCCAAATTGCCCGTGAGGCGTGCCCAACCCCCATCTTAAGGCATGGACTGTCTCTTTCGGAAGACATGGAGGCTCTGGAGAGCCGTTCTTTTCTGTCGCTGGAACACAGAACTGTCATAGCCACAGCGCCAGGGTCAATAGAACAAATACCATTGCGAGGTCCACGAGCCGTCGCTGGTTCCGGAGTGAGCGCTCGTGGTCCATAGCCCGAGCATCAAGGATGGCTTTCATAGTCCAGTATAGTGGTGGGTGATAGCACACCTCGCCAGCGAGTCGAGGACCGCTTCTGTGAACTCTTCCAGGATCTGGCATCACCCGGGGTTGTCGTCGCCATCTGCAAACATGGACCGAACCACTGCTCGGTAACCCATGAGTGAGTTAACCACGGTCACATGCTGTAAAATTGGAATGGCTTAGGGATGGGTCTCCGTCATGGCACTGCAACAGTTGGAATGGGGATGGGGGGTCCAGAGGGACGTGTTTTATAGGCGATATCACACATGTGCGCTTATACGTAGCTCTACGAGTCCGTGATAACTACTATTTTGATTGGTTAGTCAAATAAGAGAACAACAATAAGGATTACAGGTCAATCATTTATTATTCCCTCCATCAGAGCACACCCACGCTGGGGGAGCCGCTATGGGTGTGTTTACTATTCACTTATGTTATTGTCCGTGTCTTGGCCGCATAGTCAGCTGCTCTTCGCAAGTCAGAAGTTAATTGTGCTGATCTCAGGCGGCTCTTGTTCAATCTGAAGCCGACCATGAGAATAAGTATTGGTATAAGTCATGGATGGAACACAAAATGGAACACAAACTGTGGATGTCTTTCGGACTGATGGGGCTCAACTGACTGTGGAGTCTGAAGACTCGATCGCAATGCTGGCATTCATGGCTGGGTGCTCTTTGGACCGAACGTTGATGTCACCGTAAATTATCCTTACGACTAAATGACTTCCTGCAGATCGAACATGTATACTCGCCAACAGGATCTTGAAAAGTAGACTCAAGGATGGAGTCAAACGCCACGGCTTCCTCAACCCTCAAGCGTGCATGTCCATGGATTACACTTTGGTGAGATCTCAACTGACTGTGTAGTCTGAAGTGGTGTCCACAGTCCCCATATTTGATGCCTGGATTTCTAATGGAGAAACCGTTCATGGCACTGTGAACTATCCAGGCGATTAAATGTGTCTCCGCAGGTCTCGCGTGTGTACTGGGCAGTAGCATCGTGGATGGTAGACTCATGGTGTTGTAAGTCGTGCAAGCGTGTAAAGGACTTGTAGCAACTGGTACACGAGAACATCGTGACGTAAGTGGTTGAACGAATGACTGCTGAAAGAGTCAGGACGTTTGCTTTGATAGTGCGCTAGCTGGTGATCTAGTTTTAGCACAATCGGTTTCGACGAAAATTCCGGAATACCGCCACTTTCATAAACCTTCCCTACAAAAACAAACTCCCCTACGTTGTTCTCGCCACCAATCGCCGCATCGCCGTCCTGTCCACACCTGAATCATGTATGTGTGTGTGTGTGTGTGTATGCGGGCGTGTGTGTACACGTCTAAACCGTAAGATGAGGACCAAAGCTTGAATTCTCACTATGTTTCCGAGGACCGACGTTGCTCCAAGATCCAGAAAGTGATCCTTGGACTGTTTTTTTCATATTAAAATGGCAGCCATCTTGAATACGACTGTAATTTTACAGTGAAAGAGTTTATTCGTAGCAGGAATTATTTGCTTGGCTTCAGCACAATAGATTAAGTGCACAATACAGACATAATCCTTTACGCATTATATGATGATTTACCACTAATTTAACCATTATCATGGCCGCCATTTTGAATTTGGCGGCCACCTTGGAAAATAATTTTACAGATCTTTCTTGAAAACGGACTAGAGCATTAATAACATTCATCGCTGCAAGTTTCATGACCTCGACTAAAACAATAAACAGTATTATTATCATATTGCTGTGTTTGACCATTATATTTGCGGCCATCTTGAATTTGGCGGCCATATTGGGAAAAAAATGAGTGGATCCTTATCAGAAAATGGTCAGGACATCTTTGGCTACTATCATGCCAAGTTTCATGCTTTTACCACGAAGTGCACAATTCGGCTAGTTTTGTGCACGATATTGCTCCACTATATACAAGGTTACAATGCAGCAACGCTGACCCATTGTTCTGTCGTGACAATGATGTGCAGACTTGTGAGACCAAGTAGACTCAGGTTGTGTTTTCATTTCTCACAGGTATGGACCTTGCAACACTATATATTTTTGTAACACTATATATAACTATTGAGATAGTCGAAACACGCTGCCGAGAAAGCATTCTGGGAAAATAATTAGTTTAGATTAGAATATTTTTTTGGTATCTTGTCACATGCACATTATAACACAAGGTGAACGAACAGTTGTTCAAGTTTTTACTGACATATATTTACTGGATTGTTGCATTTCAGTATGGGGATACCCCGAACGACGAAATATACTAGCGAGTGACAATAAAGAGTTACCAAGGCTATATACAGGGGAGCGAGAATAACTCTCCTTTTCAATATAAATCTAACCTGGACAATTGTGAATTTTCTTGCTCTATACTACGGTTCTGTACTGACAGTGGCGTGCAGTTGTGAAACCGACTGATGTTATATTTTCATTTCCCACAGGGACTGGGCACGTGGGTTTAACTTGAGCACAACGAAGTTGGTTCAGCGTCATACAAATGTACAATGTATTAAGTAATTATAATTGAATATGAGTCGTTATTCTATGTACTGATCTGAATGGATTATTATAGAAACTCCAATGCATCAAAGTTTAAAACATTTGATTGGACATTTCCAGTTTTACTTCTGGGCCAAAATTTGACCGATGGGTATTGTCGTCGTCATGTAGGTCCGTCCGTCGGGACGTCCGTCATACCGTCTGCCCATCTGTCCGTCACAACTTTCTCGTTACCAAGATATCTTTAGAACGACTTACCCTTGGCACACCAAATTTGCCGTGCAAATCCATATGCTCGTGACCCAGAATCCTATTGAAACTTTGGCGGCCATCTTTAGTTTATGCGAAACAATTAATCTTGTGTATCTCGGTTACTATTTCGCTGTTCAGCGTGAAACTTGGTATAGATCATCGATACATCAAGAAACTTTAAAGGAATGACCAAGCCAGTTTCCCTGATTGGGTGGAAACCTTGGCGGTCATCTTTAATTTATGCAAAATCGTTAATGATCTATATCGTTGATAGCATTTAAGTGTTCTATACAAAACTTGGTAAACAGCATCGATGTATCAAGAGATTTGGAATGAATAACCACATCGGTTTCTCTGAGTGGAGGGAAGGATGGGCGGCCATCTTTAATTTATGCAAAATCATTAATAATCTCTATCTCTGATACCGTTCAGTGCTCGATGTAAAATTTTGTATACATCATCGATGCGTCAAGAGACTTCCGATGAATGACAGAACTGGTTTCTCGGATTGGGCGAAAATCTTGGTGACCACTTTTAATTCATGCAAAAGTATTAATGATCTATATCTGATACAATTTTAATGCTTCATATAAAACTATAAATCATCGATACATCAAGAAACTTACAATTAATGACAACCAGTTTTCTCTGATGAAGTGGAAAACTTGATTGCCATCTTTAATTTATGCAAAATCTATTCCTCTGTTACTGTTCAGTTGTTTGATGCAATAAAATGGCAGCATTAGATCTGCTCTGTTACAAGTAGGTGCCCCTGTCCCTCCCCCTCCCCTCCCTTCCCTTCCCCGTCGTGATATAGCTGAAAAAATGTTGAAAGCGACGTTAAACCCTATTCAGTCACTCACTCACTCCTTGTTTGATGCAAGACTTTGTCTACATCATCAGTATATCAAGGGACTAAAATGATTACAAACGTCTGGTCCGTCATTCAAAAAGACAATCATACTATACATAAGCATAGGCTTGTGTCCTGCAAGAGAGAAGCGGTCAACAGTTTTCAATGATGCCGGCAAGACATCATGATGTTGACAGAACCGTTTGCTCTGATTGGATGGAAACCTTTAGCAGGCCTTTTTAATTGATGTAAAATCATTGATGATCTATATAAATCCTTTGATACTGTTCAAGTGTTCGGTATGATGCTTGAATCAAAACATCAAGAGATAAGTAATGACTGCCGGTTTCTCTGATTGAACGGAAGCCTTTGGGGGCCTTTCTAATTGCATGTTTTTAATAATCTGTATATTTGTCACTTGAGTGCTTGGTGTTCCTGACGTCTTCAAAGTAGTACGTTTCAAACTGAATACATTATGAATGGCTGTCGCCCAGAGCCGAGAGGTTTTCAGATGCGCAGCTTCGTATTCATAATAGATCCATTATTATAATTGGCTTGTGGGGGAGTTTCTGTAAAGGTTCATGGAGAAGTCCTGTGTCAGGAGCCTTCGATGTCGGTTATTGCAGGGATTGTTCTGTGATCCTTACATGGACTGTAGACTAGTAAATCACCATAACACAGAAATCATGAATGCTATATAGGAATTATACAAATTTAGCATTAGTCTATTTAAAATGTTCTTCTGCATGAAACTATATTAAATCTTATGCATTTCAGAAAGAAAATTCAACCTAGAGCATTACCTACCAATTGATTATATGTACGGAAACAAGAGGAGTCTTCGGCTACGTGACAATAAAGTCTACGTTAATGTATAGATAGGAGGCAGTTTTCCCCGTGAGTCATTTGAGGCTTTCATAGCTCTGGATACGAGCAATCCTATTATCAGACCACCTATCACCAGCCCTAAAGCTACTGATCCACCCGCTATCCCTATAATGAACGCTGTATTGTCTCTGGCGGCCATGTTGTTGAGTGAATCAGTTAGGTTAATCGTGGATGAATCACTTGATATGGCTTCTGCAGTTGTTGATGGATCATCCGGTATGAACTCTGTAGTTGTTGATGGGTCAGTTGGTATGGACTCTACAGTCGTTGATGGAGCGCGCAGTGTGGTCTCTTTAGCTGTTGATTGGTCAGTTGGTATAGCCTCTATAGTTGTTGATGGGCTACGTGATATTGACTCTGTAGTTGTTGGTGAGTCAGTTGGTATATAGGTGACATACTCAACCTCGAGTTCAGAAGCGGAGACAGGTTCGTCTCTCGCGACGTAAACTTGGAAAGTCTTAAAGTTATTGGAGGAAATACGAGATGAAGAATTCACTTGAGCTATTATGGAAACGAGGCTGCAAAGTAGAAACAAACATTCGGTAAAACATGGAGAAACTTAAAAGAAATAAAATAAGGTTCAATCAAAATAACTTGTACACTCTTTGAGCGACATTTTATAAGCTGGGCAACTGTATCAGAAAATAATTTCATGGTCAATAACCATAGGACCGGTACAGCTCGAAAATTCACCCTCCAAATACCTTGGCCCATCACCTTTATCATCGATAAAAGAAAAAACCTCTTGGTCCTATACTGATTCTCAGTAAAAAAATGTCCTGGTCCTATTTGAACTCTATTCTAATAACTATTATTTGGGCATGTTTCAAGGAGGTCACGTGTTACGTTCACATTTTCTCTGGATGAAGTATTTGTCTAGAATTTATAAAACTATTTTTTTTTCAATATTTCACGAGCTATCATAATTTCTTTTTTCTTCTGTTGATATTCAGACCTATATCTCCATAACAATGAAGCGTGCCTTCCATCTCGTCGAATTTAGGACGAAAGAGATGATTACATTTTCGACATCGTAAATTATCCCTTTGTGGACAGCAATATTCCAGTTGGACCTGCATGTGGGGTACCAATATCTCGCCTAGCAGCATTTGCTGGATCCTGTGTTAAATGTGACAATTTTAATCAATCATTCACGAAACATTATTGCTTACATTGACACTTATAAAACAGGGCTATATCATCAAGTACCTCCACTCAAAGTTTCTCAAATTTGGCGATACAAATCGTATACTGATAGCAAAATACGAGCGTAACGTGTAAAATTCATGGCGTTGCATTTCGTAACTTGTGTCTAATTCTGCTTAACCATGAACAGTCGCAATCAAAGAGTGACTGAAATACATCATTCTCTACATAACGATTTTGCAATGAATATCATATTCATTAAGAATACTGATCAGCGATACGGATTAGATATTTTTGGGACATCATGATGTCTTACCGGCATCATTGAAAATTGTTGCCCGCTTCTCTCTTGGAGGAAACTAGCCTATCTTTCTGTATACTATGATTTTTTTTAAATTTGGTGCCAATGCTGGTATATGGAATATGGAATAGGTCTTTGGAATATGGACGCGGGAAGTCTTCAAAGGACGACTGCTGAATATTGAATGATGGACTAGATACCGGTATTGTGGCGAAGCCTATGTGTGGCTACCAACGACGTCGCTTCTGTTACGTCGCAAAGAACAAGAACAGCATTGTCTATATGGTGCGCACCACAGTTTCGTACGAATGAGATCTCTCTGATTTCATATTAAAGAAGACTGACCGTTTTTGACCACATGATAATTCTTCCTACGTCGATAATTGCTGAAATCTAAGTACCATCCTTCAGACAGACCTATGCGAATTGATGACTGACTTTGCCTATAGAATAGATGGGGATGGTTAGTAAGGTTTCAATGGCCTCAGTTAGGCCCCGTTGGTGAGCCTGAAAATCATGATTCATTTGCGGCAACAAAACAGAAACGGTCGTTCAATGTTTCTCTTTTTTTCCTAAGTGGAAGACGAGAAAATGTATTCCAATGAAATCGCTCTTACAGATATCTCTGGAAAATGGGCCGAAAATGACAATTTTTTCTACTTTTTGAGGATTTTCCGGGGAAATTAGAGCAAGTTTAAGGGGGATTGCAAGGGTTTCATTTTTTACCACATAAATGGCATCTGCCTTGGAGTAATGGTACAAACCTTCCTTTTAAGATGATATATGGACATTGTTTGACTATTGGTCATCGTGTTTATTTCAGGCTGAACTGGATAAACGTAGAGTGCACCCATAGAACCTGGATTGCGTGTAAAACATGGCATCCTACAACCACGCGTCGCAAAGTAAACACATATCAAATAATCCTATCGAATGGGTTGTTTCCGTGGAACACCTTATTTCACGAAGTATTTATATGGTGCAAATTTCTGAAGAAATGTGACGTCGAGTAGACTTCTTTCAGTCTCAATATAGGCCTTAGATCCAGATTTGTCTACGTCTCTAATCTCGAGGCATGTCCCAAAATGAGATTGTTGGTATGACCGTGACGCTCAAGAACTCACCTTTGGTTGTCATAGCTTCTGACAGAAGAGTTGTCGATGGCAAATATAAAAGACCCTCGAGAACTTCCAGCCTCCAATGTAATGGTAGATTGCGTACTATTTACCAGATTCTCGCCACCCGTCAGAGAAATTAGGAAAGTTTCTTCATCACCATGATTATGCAAGGTGTAATTCAGTTCCACTGGATTTCCCGGAGTTAGTCGCACTATGGTAATAGATTCAAAGATAACCAGGATAAGCATAAACAAATATATATAGTAAAACAAACCACAAACGCTGTACCGTATAGTATATGCGTGAGTGTGCGTAAAATCAAATATGTATCTCTGATCAGTATTCTTATTTCATTTGATACACGTTGTAAAGTCGTTATCTAGAGTAAGATGTATCTCAGTCACGCTTTCATTGTGGATGTTCATATGAACACTATGGGGATCTTCAAATACATAGGTTCATACGACCCCTGGTCCCGGGTTAAGCGGAATTAGACACAAGTCACGAAAGGTGCCGCGGCCATAGATAGGGCCATAAAAGACCAGCTTTATTTTTGTCCTCCGCCACGAAGTGGTGGGAGGACTTGGAAATGCTAGCCGTCCGTCCTTCCGTCCGTCCCTCCGTCCGTCCTTCCGTCCGTCCGTCCGTCCCACATCTTGTGAACGCGATATCTTGAGAACAATTCTACCAATCGACTTCAAACTTGAGAAGGTGCTTCACATCAGTTAGACGGCCATTGGTATTGATTTTCACTGAGGTACGTAATCCAAGATGGCCGCCATCGATCATATTGTATTCTGTCCGTCCCACATCTTGTGAACGCGATATCTTAAGAACAATTTGACCGATTGTCTTCAAACTTGAGAGAGAAGGTGCTTCACATCAGTTAGACGGCCATTGGTGTTGATTTTCACTGAAGTACGTAATCCAAGATGGCCGCCATCGACCATATTGGATTCTGTTCGTCCCACATCTTGTGAACGCGATATCTCAAGAACATTTCCACCAATCAACTTCAAGCTTGGGAATGTTCTTCACATCAGACAGACGGCCATTGGTATTGATTTTCACTGAGGTACGTAATCCAAGATGGCTGCCATTGACCATATTGGATTCCATCCGTCCCAGATCTTGTGATCGCGATATCTCGAGAATAATTCAACTAATCGACTTCAAACTTGGGAGGGTTCTTCACTTCAGTTAGACGGCCATTGGTATTTATTTTCACTGAGGTACGTAATCCAAGATGGCTGCCATTGACCATATTGGATTCTGTCCATCCCACATCTTGTGAACGCGAGATCTCGACAACAGTTTGACCAATCCACTTCAAACTTGAGAATGTGCTTCGCATCAGTTAAACGGCCATTGGTTTTTATTTTCACTGAGATACGTAATCCAAGATGGCTGCCATGGACTATATTGGATTCACTCCGTTCCACATCTTGTTAACACGATATCTCAAAAACAAATCAACCAATCGACTTCAAACTAGGGAAGGTTTTTCACATCAGTTAGACGATTTATAAACCTCACCATCCACAAATCCATATACAACTACAGACTTACATTCCAGTGTTACACTACCCATTACTGCTTCCCAAACCTCCTCAACAATTCCAGATGAACGTCTCTTTCCACATATCAACTTGCCAAGTTATATTTAAGGAGATATTGGAAGCGTATATGCTGTATGCTCTCAAACAGGCTACTTGGCGGAGGACCTGCTAGCTACTCAGCTTGTTATAAATAATATGTGCCGTTAGTTTTATGTCAGTGCAGATATCTTCTATATATTTACATTATGTGAAGCGAAGAAAAGGCGATCACAAATTTATATAATATCCCTCTTCAAGAAAATAAGGTATAATCTTGGTAAATGAAATTTGTATTTACCTGGTGTTATTGTATCGATAGTGATCCAGAAATTCAGAGGCTCATAGTAGCTGTCCTCAAGACGATGTATTGCATTCCCGAGAGTATCCGTCCCCTTCAATTTTACCCGGAAACCCTGTAACAGTGAGAGCTTTATGATAGTAGGATACATATTCGATTTTTGGAAGTCAGTCGTCGTCCACAGCCAACAGAAAGTTATGTCTTTCTACTTTTAGATCGATTTAAAAGCAAATATTGAAGATTTACCTTTTCCTATCCTGTGAGCTTGTGTGAAGAACGGATGGCGGGATGGATGGCTGGCTATTGTCAAATTTTGCTAGATAGTGGGCATGAAACATTTCGTGAATCCAGGTTGTTAGCTTAAAGATAATAAATTGGAGTGTAGTCGTCCTCACCGTTCAAGAGATGGTTCAAAATACACCCAAAACCCGAGCTTTTATGAGTTTGTGTATGTGAGATAGGAGAGGGGTGAAGGGGTGGGAGGCTGTGTGAGGGACTTATCCTAATCATCTGTTTCTGATGCACAACTCATATCTTCAACGCGACGTTTCCTATGTCTGTCGATAAGCGCTCTAATATATGACAAAATGAGAGGAAGAATATTTTCGAATTTGAATCACTAAATGAGTTGTATGCTTTTCATTATTTCTGTATTATTTCTTCTGTGTCATTTGGACTAATTGCCCTTTTAAAATTCTCCATGGAAGTTTGCTGCGTAGTTGTCTGAATATGTTTCCCGAAGGAGTCATTGACATGTATTGGAATTGAATGGAATGAAAATGGCAGTATTGGGTTTGTCGCCTATACTTTGGACCGACAACGAGGTTTCTCGTATTTTGTCAGGTACATCAATGCAAGTAGGTATATATATATATTCCTTCGTTGGATTTGAAAGTTAGATGATGCCTCAATACGACCATTTAGCCGTTACAACATCGATCGTTTAAAGTAAAAAATATATAAGTAGGCCTATGTTTAATGTTCTCGGTTTCCTTTTATCATTGAACATCGTGTCATCCCATCCGAGATGTATTTATTGTAACTTAGCTATTTTTGGAGAATCCGATTAGTATAGGTTTTCGCTAAATAGAGGATGAATCAATAAATAAATAAATAAATAAATATAATCCCTTACCTGACTTGGAATTGTGGCGTTTGCAGTCAAGAAATTATCTGGGACTTGTGTAAGCATGAGTTCCGATATCACATTACCTTCACTGGTTAGGAGCACAAGCGTTGTAAAGTTTGAGACGGTGTTAGCCTCGAGGATGAAAACACCGATAGTAGCTTCAGTTCCTGGAAAAAAAGGTAAGATTACATTTGAAATTTTCCACGAGGACTTTGTTATTATATATGCTAGTCTCGTGGACACAGTAAAGCTGTTCATTTCATACTTACAATCAACTCACGTGGATATACTAGATACTTCCCAGTGAATATTTCTTTCGTTGGTTGGTATATATATTATACAGTGAAACAGTTCACCAATTACCAATATACGAGTTGTCAGAGCATTTCCATCATAGCTCTCTAGATTTGTATCTAATACCGCTTATGCCGGTGCTAGGGGCCGTGTGGTCATATCATCCAAGTTGCCACATGAACAGGTACAATAAAAGCGTACCTGAGATACAACACCTATCACGAATCGTTAAGATTCTTGGTATGTGCTTCAGAATAGGTTAACTGTAAGACTATACTGTGAAGTCATGTGACTCTGTCAGTATGTCGGCACCTCTTCCCACTTCCCGTATATGTGTTGTAATTCCTATAGGACTGGCATTGCTTTCACACCGACAATCTTTAGTCATCCGCCGTAAAAAATTAATTTAAACTGGGCTTATTCTCCATTTTGAGAAGTGTTCTATGCATTATATTCCGAGATGAATAGCCCTCCCATCCATTGCAAATCATGCACGGCTCCGTTCGGTTTGAGTAAAATCATATTCACCCCGCGTTAAATTTAAGCATGAATTTCTGGGCGGTGAATAGCTCAAACTGTGCCTCATTAATAATTTAAAATATGAAAAATGAAGCTTCCGATACCCCACATTCCTGCCATTTTGATACTATATTATGCATTCTGCCGAATATTGTACACAGACTCATAACTGACGCTAAAGCCATACGCTATGAAGAAAATTAGATTGATTTTGACATGCATACGTAAAGATGCCTTGTCAAAACATTCTTAAAACCACTTTGCAAATATCCCGATAGGTGCGCTATTTTGAAAAATACTAGTCTGCTTTGCAGTGAGAATTATGTAAATTTTCTTTAAATGAAATCATCATGATAGGCTATACAGCTATATGTGGACAAATGTATACTTTTGAACTCTTTTAAAAGACAAACATGAATATGGTGATATTTTCATAACCTAGTTGCTCATATAGGTTCTTCACAAACTGGAAAATCTGCAAGGAAACGTTTAATTATGATCAGTGAGTTTTTTTCAATTTTTGAAAATTTCTAGTCTACAACGTATATATATATTATGAATACAATAATATAATATGAATAAAATAATTGTGTTCGTGCTTGATTGTGAATGTGGTGTATCCAAGACGGACGATTTGGATCTTTATTGGGTTACGTTCGTCTCTCTCACTTAAGGTTCCAAGGGCCTTTGTAATAAAAAGTTGGATATCTCATCAGCTCTTGCTGTATTGAATTACTATAAATATAAAAGTATATATTTTCTAAAAGTTGTTCATTCAGGCAACTCGAATTTTGTGATTATTTTGATATTCTGATAACGGCATCTGATTCTTTGAACTTAAATGGGGGTTTTTTAGAAAATATCGGCTTAAAATTTTCTCGTTAACAACTCCTAAACCCATTGTCAAAATTATCTTGAACTTGCCGATTGTTAAACTTGTTTGGAAACTGTAAGAAGTGCCTAATGTTTAGGAATTTCCTGGAATTGATTTAATGATAGGTTGGTAATTGGAGTAAATCTTAAAATTTCAATCCCTTCAACATGTTCGAATAAAAGCATGCATAACTTTGAAACACAGGAAGACAGACAAAAAAATTAGGCACCCTTTTTCGGTTTTAATACGATATCGTAAGTATTTGAAAGTTCAAATATTGTCGATGCGAAGTTTAAAAGTTATTAGCGAGAAAAACTACATATTAAATTTTCAAAAACGGCTAAATTTAAATTCAGATATTTCAGATGTAGCTATCAGAAGATCTTATCAAAAAGTTCCAATGGCCCGAATGGTCAAATATTAAGAAATATATTCCTCGTTTTGATGTGTTTATTTATAGCTAATCGATTGTACAAAAATCTTATTGATAGAAATCTTGGAGCCTTGAGGTTTATCAGATAAAGTATATCTGATAATGCTTAATCAAGGATCCTAGGAACAGTCGCACAGCTCGACGCCATATATCAGTTAATCAACTCATTCATCAACATTGAAAACAAATTGCGAACCTGCTACTGGTTTCCCCTCAGTTGGGACGGCAAGCCCAGAGTCGTCCTGCTCATAGAATTGCAGCTGAATATGCACAGAGCTCGATCCAACCACCTCGATGTTTAAATCTTTCATTGCACTGCTCAGCTGAAGGTTCCATTCTCCAAATGTACCACTTTTAACATCAAAAACAACTAGACCAGAAGTTCGACTTGACGGTTTCAAACCACCACCTATGACACAATACATGTGCAATTAAAAATAAATACAACAATCACTGAACTTTTTTAATGCCAGCGCTATACACAAACGGCACCTATAAATAAGACGATAACAAATAGCGTATATCTGGTGAGAGCCTATACGTTTTGGACTGTTGTAAATTCGATTGTTGTAAATTCGAATGATATTGCATAATATGGCAACAAGCGTCTAAGAGCAAACATGTACTGAAAAACGACATATATAAAAAAACAGGCAATACATGTGGAGGTACAGGAAAACAGGCAATACATGGTGAGGCAAAGCCAGCACAATAATGGCTATAAATTCAGTTGCTTTTGCTGGTAGACTATGAAGTCAATTCCTAAACACTGCAGTAGAACCCGGAAAGTCTTATTGTACAAGAGAGAGAGAGAGAATTAAAGTTTAACGTCGCGTTCAGCAATCTTATTGTACAACGGAAAGAGGACAATAGTGAAGCAAAATATAGAAGCAAGCTGCAATCAGTATTAGCTATCGACCTGAAAGCAGCCATATTTTTTAATCAAGGTGTCCCATAACATACATAAAGCCACGTTTGCCGTTGAAATCCGTTACATGAAAATCTGATAATCTTGATTATTTTTAAATAGATTGTTGACAGACCTACACTGATCGAGCATTTTCGCCAAGTTTCGCGTTGTTCGATGCCGTGTTTCGGGAGAAGGTTTGTGGGTTAATCCAAGATACCTGCCGTGGTGATTGACTAATCAATTTCTTCTTGGGATATGCTTTTAATCTCATGTGTCCCAATCACCAGGAGAGTTCCAGTTTCCGCGGTGAACTGGTTTTGACAAATGAACAATCTGGAAATCTTGGAAATTTTTGCTAACACCAGCCCTTTGTCGAGGTGTTCAGTTTCTGAAAAAATGGAGACATTGCGACCAATCCGTGCGACCCAGAAGCAAAGTTTAACATAATCTTGATCGCAATATCTCACAGCATATATGTAGTCAAAATTCATTAGTTGAAATCGGACGAATTTGTTTGGAGGAGAAACGTTAGAATACAGAATACACTCTTTAGAGGGACTACGATCCATCGACCATGTGTAAGAAGATTTCGCGTTGATCGCTTCAACGGTTTCAGAAAAAGATCTTAGAAAGTGTTCGTCTAAAATCAAGATTGCACCAGAGTCTTTTGACGAATGGTCTACCGAATGGACCCTAATCAATATGACCAGTTTCAGATTTTGCTGGCACAGCGATATTGAATAGAACTTGGGAAACTGGCGGAAGTAATAATAATTATACTGATAATATAAGAGGATCTGATATATATCGGGTTTCAAGATATTTTGCAGCCTTTTGCGGCAACAACATTGCTTCTCGAATATCTTGCAGCCTTTCGCGGCAACAACATTGCTTCTCGACATCGAAGTCTCCATATTTGTATCACAAAGTCTCATAACATACTTATTTGTAATTTCGCCTAAGCTAATGCTAGTGGCGGTGTAGTTACATCATAATTTCCACACGAAGAACCGCAATAAAAGCGCGGCTGAGACACCAAGGCTACATCTAAGAATCCTCTGTATTGTAGTCTGGATGTGTGGTGCCGAGAGGGCTTTCCATTGGAGTCATATGGTTGCTTTTTAGTCGACAGGCGTCAACTTTTCCTACCACTTACATATTCCACTTACACATCTCACCAATTCATAAACTACATATGACCAAGTTCTCTAGACTGAAGCAAATTAGGGTTGAATTCGATCAAGAATGGCAGGAAATTATAGCAGTTACAAAAAATGGATGGTATATAGTGTTCCATTGTATGCACATGGTGTTTCACAAAAGATATCAGATGATCCCAAGATACAACATACGAATCTATTATTTGGTCATTCGCGGTGTATAATCCACAGGATTATGTACAATTTTTTTGGTCCCATTCTTGTCAACTAAGCTGAATTAACTCGAAAATTTATGTAGTTTACTGAATTTATGTAGTTTGTTTCATCAAATTTGAATTTCATAATGGCTGCGCATTTTCTCCAATAAACAATTTGATACAATTATTTATATGGCTTCACTCACATTTCCAGGGCCAAGGCATCAGCTGGTGATACAGTAGACTTCTTGAAAAGGTGGCATTTTTTATTTCAAGATGGCCGCCATCTGAAACGTATTCTTTTCAATATATCCTTACCAATACAATCATCTCGTTCGTCATTCAATATTCGGTCGTCGTCCATTAAAGCATGTCCGCGTCCATAATCCAAAAATCGAATTCATACAATAGCATTAGCACAAAATTAAAAGAATAAATCATAGTATGCTAGTTTCCTGCAAGAGAGAAGCGATCAACAGTTTTCAATGACGCCAGCAAGATATCATGATGTTCCAAAAATATCAAATCCGTAACGCTGATCGGTATTCTTAATCCACATATGATATAGTTAAAAAGTCGTCAACTAGAGTATGATGTATCTCAGTCACTCTGTGCCTGTTCATATGAACACCATGAGGATATTGAAATACATGGGTTCATACGGACCCTAGCCCCAGGTTAATCGGAATTAGACACAAGTTACAGAACGTAACGCCATAGATCTTGCACGCTACGCTCGTATTTTGCTATGAGCATGCGATATGTATCGGCAAATTTGAGAAAATTGAGTGGAGGCGCTTGATGGTATAGCCCTGTTTTATAAGTTTCTGCAGTAATGTTTTGTGACGTTGATTAAAATCATCACATTTAACACATGATCTAGCGAATGCTACTAGAGGAGATATGTATACGCCATATGCAGGTCCCTCTGGTATATTACTCTCCAGATAGGGATAGCTCACGATGTCGAAATTGTAATCATCTCTTTTGTCGTAAAGTCGACGAGAGAGAAGGCCCGCTTCATTTTCATAGAGATATAGGGAGAAATTACATGCGCATACATTTCTGTATGGAATTTGTTCTTTCGCACCAAGTTTCGTCTGTAAGACAAGAGTTTTTCAATATCCACATGCATTCAATGCCAGAGTTCTTTGAAATAGTGGCGGAATACCTATCCCAAAATGGTTTTACCGCCTGAAGGGCCCTTGTCAATAATGTTGAAATAAGCTTGGTGGTGCAGCTTCTAGAACCAGCTATGAATCTAGCTTTGTATGGTGATTCATGCATTTAGGGAGTCAAGTACATTTTCGGTATATCGTTTGAATGGTTAGAAGAAAAATATCTCTTTCCTTAGGAAACGTGTTGTGGTTGTTAAAAAAATCTTCCAGAGTAAATGCTGTTTGCGAGTAAGTAGACGTATTCAGCGATGGTGTGCTTATACTTAATTCCTTAACCAGCACCTGGTAATAGTAATATTTACATATGAATGCTATATTATTTGGAGATTTGTCTGCTCGGACTAAGTCTGTTACAAGGGAGATGACCTTAAACTAAACCCTGACTACGGACGCGCTTCCAAGTCCGTACCTTAAACTTGGCCCTAAGGTTTTCCACAAGACCAGACATTGGTATAGAGATAAACTGTTGTTTATTCACTTGAGATGTCGATCGTGTTACAGAAGTAAATATACGAAACAATTTCCATAAGCCATCGTGTAAAGACTCTATTACAGTGAAAGTCAATGTTCAAGGGAGATATATGTTAAAGTCTAAAGACATACACGTTTGCCTATCGCTCAAATACATTCAAATAAACAAACTACTTGACTTAAACTCTTAACCAATCACAAATCGAAGTTTACCATCATTATCACGTGACTTGTTTCTTTTCAAGAGCCCACGTGCTTTTGTGAATATTTAATAGGCTCTATACCCGAATTAAAGCGTCAACAGTTACTCATTGAAAAATGTTCAAATTGCTCCACGTGGGTTTAATTTATTCACACTTTAGTACAACTGAACTTAGCTTGAATGACAACGACCAGCTGTGAGATATCTCGACCAACTCGAAATCGTCACACCCTATATATGGCTGACAATTGGAATTGTCCCATGATTGTCTGCTCAGAGGGTTGTGCAAATAGGCTCAAAATAACCCCAATATCTAGGCCATTGTGCCTCTTTCACACCGAGTCTTGTAGGGTTAAAGTTGCATGAGGTACTGTTTTAAGTATACGCGAATATACATTTGTGAAAATATGCCAAACGTATTGTGCGTATTGTATTGTACGTATATGCAAAACGTAAAGTAAGCAAATATATTATTGCATGAGCATTGTTTAAAGAGATACACAAGTTATTCTGAAAGTATCTGAAACGTTATTTAGATCTATAGCCCCGAGCAGGATTGTTGGGAGGCGATATGGGCGGGTATAATACAAAACTGTCTACCCTGCTCTCCTAAAGACAAAATAGGAGGTGGACTAGTCTATTGACGTAATCATATTGAAGATCCTGCAGAGAATCATGGGTAAATTCTAAATTCTGGTCATGAGGCTTCTTTGGAAGTCGCATATTGATGTTTTCTAATCCTTCTAATTCTTTTTATTTTCGACTAAAAGAATATTTATCTATCATATCTAATAGTTTCAGACAGAAATAACCAAGAATATTGAACGAGAGATCCTGAAGGATCTTGGCGCCCACCATTGTCCGATAATTGTAAGCTAATGACTAGAGGATCTTTTTGTCCATTGTTACTATTAGTACAAACGATTGATTTGTAATTTTGTTTACAGAATTTCGAATCTGAGCGAAAAGGATCGGAAAAGGTCACTGAAAAACACCAAGATATAATCTAAGTTTCAGGAGTTTCAAGATTTCTAGAAACTGTACTTATGTCGGTTGTTATAATACAAGAGAAATGAGCAAAGTTAGTCTGAAAGTGAATGTACATGTACGGAGGATTCTTCGCCTTTGTTTCGTTTATTTTTTTTTATTTATTTTTTTGCACGTGTCATCATTGGTACTGGAAGCGAAGACCAATCTCTTTGACACTTTGGCATGAGCCAAACATACTTAAGATTTTAAGATTTTATAATTAAGAACGAGTGCTAATTCTGTTCTGTTTATACGGCTATTTTGAGATATCTCTTTTAAGATACCATGCCTGAAAATAGTAAGATGGTACACTACTTAATACTGAAGGGATCCGGTCTGCGTAGTAATCTTGAAACTTCGAAAGTGCCTGAATCCTGATTATCTCCCTTGGATCGAAACATGCAGTAGTCTACAGTTGTCGAGTTGTGACGTTGAGTCACAAGAGTGACGTCCCTTCATGTAGCCGACCCGCCGGCAGACGAAAGGTGGAGCAGTTCACTTGCTACTGCATGGACTAAAGAAAGCTGATTTAAAATTTGAAGAAATACATTTTAATTCCGAATTATTTGAACTCCTTGATATGGAAGGTGAAGGTATGGATATTCTCTATAGTCAATATATAGAATATGCCCCACCGTTTGATCCGCCGACTCTTGTGATGCAATGTCACAACTCGAGAAAACCGAATTAATTTGAAGCGTAACTTGGATTTTCGAATCGGACCGAAAAAGGTATCTTGCACTACTAGGCCCATGTGGGACCTGTGTACCAAATTTCAGAAAGATCCACGAAATATTTCCTGAGAATTCACGGTAACAATGTTTCACGGGGAAATTCAAGATGGCCACCTTGTGGCCATATTGGATTTTCGATTCGGACCGAAAAAGGTATCTTGCACAACTAGACCATAAGGGGAACCTGTGTACCAAATTTGAGAAAGATCCATGCAGTACTTCCTGAGAAATCACGATAACAATTTTGCATAGGAAAATCCAAGATGGAATTTTCGAATCGGACCAGAAAAGGTATCTTGCACAATTGAACCTGTGTATCAAATTTGAGAAAGATCCAGGCAGTACTTCCTGCGAAATCATGATAAAAAATTTCATGGGGAAGTCTAAGATGGCAGCCTGGTGACCATATTGGATTTTCGATTTGCACAACTAGACCCCAAGGGGAACCTGTGTACCAAATTTGAGAAAGATCCATGCAGTAGTTCCTGAGAAATTGCAATAACAAGGTTTCAAAGGGAAATCCAAGATGGCTGCCTGGTGGCCATATTGGATTTTCGAATCGGACCAAAAAAGATATCTTGCACAACTAGACCCCAAGGGGAACCTGTGTACCAAATTTGAGAAAGATCCATGCAGTAGTTCCTGAGAAATCGCGATAACAAGGTTTCATGGGGAAATCCAAGATGGCTGCCTGGTGGCCATATTGCATTTTCCAATCGGACCACAAAAGGTTTCTTGCACAACTAGACCCCAAGGGGAACCTGTGTACCAAATTTGAGAAAGATCCATACAGTACTTCCTGAGAAATGACGATAACAAAATTTCATGGGGAAATCCAAGATGGCTGCCTGGTGGCCATATTGGATTTTCGAATCGGACCAGAAAAGGTATCTTGCACAACTAGACCCCAAGGGGAACCTGTGTACCAAATTTGAGAAGGATCCATGCAGAAGTTCCTGAGAAATCGCGATAACAAGGTTTCATGGGGGAAATCCAAGATGGCTGCCTGGTGGCCATATTGGATTTCGAATCGGACCGAAAAAGGTTTCTTGCACAACTAGACCCCAAGGGGAACCTGTGTACCAAATTTGAGAAAGATCCATGCAGTAGTTCCTGAGAAATCGCGATAACAAGGTTTCATGGGGAAATCCAAGATGGCTGCCTGGTGGCCATATTGGATTTTCGAATCGGACCAGAAAAGGTTTGTTGCACAACTAGACCCCAAGGGGAACCTGTGTACCAAATTTGAGAAAGATCCATGCAGTAGTTCCTGAGAAATCGCGATAACAATGTTTCATGGGGAAATCCAAGATGGCTGCCTGATGGCCATATTGGATTTTCGAATCGGACCAAAAAAGGTTTCATGCACAACTAGACCCCAAGGGGAACCTGTGTACCAAATTTGAGAAAGATCCATGCAGTAGATCCCGAGAAATCGCGATAACAAGGTTTCATGGGGAAATCCAAGATGGCTGCCTGGTGGCCATATTGGATTTTCGAATCGGACCAAAAAATGTTTCTTGCACAACTAGACCCCAAGGGGAACCTGTGTACCAAATTTGAGAAAGATCCATGCAGTAGTTCCTGAGAAATCGCGATAACAAGAAATTGTTTACGGACGGACGACGGACGGACGGACGACGGACGGACGGACGACGGACGGACGACGGACGACGGACGGACGACGGACGACGGACCACGGACAAAATCAGGTCTAAAGCTACCTTCAGAGAAGACGACGTCACTGTGACGTAATCAAAGTGGCCATCTCGAATATGTTTACATAAAATATATATACATCGAATTGAGAAGAATGGAGGGGGATTCAAGCTGTAATACACCCAAAAACAAAAAAAATCGTGGTTAATGCAATAGCTGAATACTTCCTGTAGGAGTTTCGTTTCAATCAGCCTGACGGTATACAGAGAGAGAGAGAGAGATTATTAAGTTTTAACGTATCTGAAGGCATAGAAGATATTTAGAGGGGGAGATACGGCCTCTCAACCCTGGCAATGATCAACGCATTGATTAGCAAGTTTTGTATTTCAATATGTAAAATTAGTCTGGTAACAAAGAGCTTCGGCTTCAACATCCTGAGATTACCAGGATTATCCATTAATTATCCACAAAATACTTATCATGGAAAATATCAATGTGATAAAAATAACATGACGCAGATGTGATACAAACTCACAACTTACTGGAAACCCCGTTCCTACGTATTACCACTTGGGACAGCTGCCGAGCTACCGAAAATATGTCACCTTCACACCGTTAACTATGGGCTGATAATATGAGACAACACGCCATGAGGACAACTAACTATGGTCACTGTTGTAATAAGACGGGTTGTCCCCCATTAATAGTTGTCCGGGCGCTGAATACAATATTTTACGCATTACAGGAGTAGTACGTATCGAGTGGACATGTACCTGAGAATGGGTTCTACAAAGAGGGAGACACCCAGTATCAGATAGGTGAACTACTGTGAGAGATTGTCATTATTGCTCCCCTGGTACGTTTGGGTCGTGATGCGGTCATCGTGGCTTTGGACTTTTCTAACAAATTTCAGAGGACATTTGCTCTTTCTAGGACAATAACGAAAGCCTACAAAATTGAAATCCAAAATCAAGTGTGCATATAGTGCTTTTGGTTGACTTCAAATGGTCGCGTACAATTAAGTCGATACTACTATACACCATGATCAAGGAAGTAATAAAGATAAAGATATGGTATATCTTGTGTGAGAAAAACATGTGGAGATTAGGTTGATACGTTAGGTTAGAAGGAACCAATTATTTGCCCTATCCCTCACATATCTTTAAAAGAAACCTACTTTATTGAGACCCGGTCAGTAATCAACGGATACTGAGATTAATAACAGTAAACCAGTTATCAAATTCACGTAGAATATGTGTAAACACGGTATCGGCCAGTCCCAATTTGACTGAAAGAATGCCGACCTGGGCTACCCATTTTCAACAATTTAAATATTATGTACTTACGATAATTACCAGGAGGATTCGCATACAATTTATGGAGGACATTTCGGGTTCACTCACGGGCTTGCAGCTGCCAGCCCTTTATCTGAATATCAGCCAATCACAGAGCTAGCCTGCGCCATAGTGCGATACGAGCATTGGACGACAGGCGGAATGTGCATTAGTTCCTTTTCACTTGCAGCACATTCAATATATGGCAGAATAAATCTATATGTATTTGGCACATAACGATTCCTTTGACCATGATCGTGGACAATCATCGCTGATTTATGTCATTGTAAATCAATGAACATATTATAGGGTCTACCTTTGCGAATCAACAGAGTCATATCATCGTAGATAACAATTCCTGTCCTGCTTTTTTATCTGATATAAGCTCACGATTAAATATATATAAACGACGACATTTAGAATTACGTACTCTTTCACTGAAGTTGACTCGTAACGTCATAATGCTAGAGATTTCTGCTCAAATAGCCATTCTGTGCCTAGGTAAGTTTCTGCGTAATCGTTTGTAATTTAACTTTATAGTTGGCTGGACAACTATTATATACTCCACATTTGTTATCAGTCGGGATTGGAATAACTCCTTACTAAGCTCATTTTAAAAATGATCAATTATCTATATCGATATATGACATGGTACACCTGAGTATACGAATCCGGAAAACGGGCGTGACTTTCAGAAACAATACATTGTTACGTCGAATGAAAAGTATTTTCAATGTACTTAAGTGAGCAGAGGACGTTCATTTTTCACTGCTCTTATGGGGCTGCAACATGGTGACTTGTCGACTTTTTCAAAACAGGCTGAATTTCCTAACAAAACTACTAAGACACCTCAAAACAGGATAACAGAAAGACTCAAGTAAACCAGTCATGCGTATTACTGATGGTTCGATATTGTGATAGGACTAAACAAAAAGTCGGCATTTTAGATTCAACGGTTGGAGGGTGCCAAGTGCTCCTCAGGTTGAAAATTGTGCATCTGAGATCCCCCAATTTTCACTCTCGGTCACTATCCTCAAACAAGGAAACTTGTTAATGTCTTATTAATGAACCTCCTATAATATTCTCAACCCAACTTCGATTCCCCTCATGCACCCCTCTCCCCCCCCCCCTCCCCCCCCACACCGACATAGGACTGGAAATGTTCTGTTTGTCTGTTATATCGGTAATATTTTCTAAAAGCATTATGTCCCCCTGTTTTTTATCACATATTGAACATGAACTGCATGTATGTGTTTAGCAAAGTTAGAAAATTCTTACCTCGAGAAATTTCCCTAAGTGTTATGGCTTTTAGATGATATAAATCCATTTGGCTGTCATATTTTTTAAGGAGTTTGGTCAGCCCCCATTTTATTTTTCGTTAATCATTAACCCGATGAATAAATGCTGAAATTTAAACAAAAAAATCAACCTCTAGAAATGAACGTTCTATACTCCCTTAATGGACCGAACTGACTTTCAAACTGCAGACCGAATCTATTTCGGTTTAATCTTGAATGCATGCGTACAACCGTTCGTTGCATTTGTTAGGAGTGTTATCAGTGTATGATGTTTCCTGAAACGAGAGACATGTCTATACATCTATTTGATAACACTGGTGATTTAAATGTACGCTCATTGTATATCATAACATTTACTTTTTGTTTCAGTGTTCACTTTCCGTCCTGAAAGTGCATTTCTTCTCAGTACGTACCATTTTTCTTACATCGAATATGGTTATCAACTATTTCATCTGCCATTTATTGTCGTAGAGAACGAAATTAGAGAGTCATTCAACTTCGCATTTATCTGTGAATAGATATTAGGACAAATGAACGCTAGTGTTATCTAATTGAACACGAGTATAAAATCGGACTAAGAGATCGTTTCTAGGAATATATTCTCGGCATCCTGTCCAAGACTGGCTATTGTTGTGGTCAGGTTCGGCGTCTCAAGGTTCTGGCCGATCACCTTACATTCTCCGAGCTCTTCTAGTCCACATAGTATCTTAATACATACGTCGCAATATCCTCTTCCAAGTGACTCTTGGTTTTCAGGATGACTTGGAGCGTGGGGTCGAACTTCTTATACTAGTTCTCGAGGTCGCATGCACGTATCACTGGACATACGACAAAAATGACCCTCTGATCGTCCGTCCAGCAGCAAATGTCACAGTCCTCAATATGGGCTAGCGTTTCGTTCCAAGGGTGTATGTAGTCCTAAGTGTGCACTCATCCCGATCGTATCTGGGCATACTTTAGATTTCCCTAACACTCGCCGCGTACCACTTTGCACAATGGGCCAAGCATGGTTCACATATACCGACTTTACAGCCAAGGTCAAAACCCACACACATGCATCCATTCCAACCCTAGCTGTACTTTATCTACTACTGATGACTTCTCAGATAGCAGCACAGTCATGTACTTCTGCTCGATGGTCCATCACGAGATCCAAGGTTCCATCCCATTCCAACAATCAGCAATCACAGTTATACTAAGGTAAATTCTACACAAGACATCGTCTCGGATCTTTTCAAGGACTATCAACAGTAATCATTACTGGAAATGGCTTACTGGTCTGCTATTAAAGAAACTAGCTTGTGTGAAACGATCATATTTTATTTATTTGATTATGGATGCCGGAGAGATTCCGTGTGGCGGTTGGCTTAAATATTTGACCCTTGTATCATGTTTTGTACTACACGTCTTACTGGTTGTTAGCCACGGAACAAGATATATCCTGAAATACAAGCGTCTAGTTCGTCATTCATAATTCAACCGTCTTCCATTAAAAAATATCCGCGTCCATAATCCAAAGACCTATTCCATATCCATACAACAGTATTAGCACCAAATTCAAAAAAAGACAATCATAGAGAGAAGCAAGAGAGAAGCGGTCAACAGTTTTCAATGAAGCGGTCAGCAGTGTTCAAGTTAGTTGGATA